>VXBU01000694.1:155280-186357 GCA_013400315.1 Bombycilla garrulus | reverse complement strand
GCTGCTGCTGCTCGCCGCTGCTCTCTGCCTGGGCTCCGCCCGGAGCCCTGCGGCGCTCTCCGCCGTTCTCGCAGGGGGAACGGCAGCGGGGGCACCGCGGATGGCGGGCCTGGGGCTGTTCCCTCGACTCCCTTCTTGTACGCCGGAGCCCCGGCGGGGACTGCCCCTCCGCCACCTGTTCCCGCACGGCCGTGGTGGCCGCGGGTCCCTCCCTGCCCACAGCTCCTCCCGGGCTGTGACCGCTGGCAGCGCGGCACGAGGAGCGGTAGTGGCGGCTCCAGGGGCTCACACGAGCTCGGCACACCGGCGGCTGGCGGACCATGCCAGGGGACGAGGAACCGGGGGTCCCTCGTACCATCGCCTGGGAAGTAACGGGGCCGGCACAGGAGGTGCGAAGTGTCACTACAGCCCCCCAGATCGCCTCTCCCCGCGGCAGGAGGGCAGGTCTGGCCGCCGGCGAGGTGTGGCGAGCTGGCCGAGGCGTGGGGATGCGTGTCGTGCCTTTTGCTTCCCTCTCGCGTCCCTGCTCCCCGCCGGGCACTACGCTGCAGCGCGGTGCCGGGGGATTAACTCACCTCCTGCAAGCGGAGTAACTGTATCAGAGCAACTCTACACCGATGCTAATTAGCTGAGCCTTTCTGCAGCTCTAATTAGCTGAAGCAGAATACTTCGATGGCCAAGCAATCCCCTGGCATGCTTTCTCCAGCTTTAAAGAAATTTCCAGGTGCTTGGTCCTTGTGGTTTATTTGTGCTAATGGGACTGTACATGAGATCAATGAAACCATCCGGGTTAAAGTATTCAGAAAAACCCTCCAAAACTGTGTGAAACTTGGGTGGTGTTCTCCTGATCTGTTTTGGCCCCTGCCTTCAGCCATCTCTGTTAACCCAAATGCAGGGGTGGGAGCAGGGAGAAAGTGAACCTGTGCACCAGAAGTTCCCTGCAGGAGACCCAGATCCAGAAAAAACCCCCAGTGACAAGCCTGAGAAAAGCGTATCAGACAATACCTTGACACGGCTGTATTGTTTCAAATTCCAAATTGCCTTCCCAAGCTTAGCTTGGGGACCTCTGTGCTGCAGTACGGTATAAATATGTCTGCTGTGGAGATGGGGCATCCCCAAGTGCAACTTAGCTCTTGCCATCTGCTCATCTGTACTGCTCTTCTAGTGAGCCATTTCTTGGGATGCCACATTCTTGGCTAGTTTGAGGACAGTAACCTGAAGACAGCAGCTCCAGTGAAGGCAGAGGAATGGGAGCCAGTTTGAGCGTGTCTACACAGTATCTGAATCTGAGTACTGGGAGGAGCCTAGCTATGTCACAGGTTTTCCCACCAGGTACAGTGTCCACTGGTGCTCAGCACAGCTGATTCATAGGATTTTACAGATTTCCTGCAGGCTTCTCTGAATGGTTCTGTCTTAAACTCATGTTCACTAATATCTGCCCTCAAAAGTGATCTATCCCAAATGTTTGAGGAAGCCATCTAATAATCTAATATCCCATCATTTATTAAAGGTACATAAACTTAATCTTTCATGCATTTAAATCCTAATGGAATATTGACAGGCTTAATTCTATTTAACTGTTTCTGAGACTCAAAGTGAAAATCAGTTCAGTTGTTAATTCTGTAACATTACTCCAGAATGTGAATTTATTCAACTCTGGAACAATAAAAGAGTTAAAAAGGATTGGCATTGCCATCCAAAATCACCCTGTTAAGTCAGTGTGTTTCCTCCAGATCCTCTCCTACTTAATAAGTGAGTATTAGACCTATCTAACACTTCATGTCCCATGGAAGGAAGTTAAATTTTCTTGGAACTGATACTCAGCATTTTCCAAAGTACTTTGCAAGCAATAATCATCATCTTTTCCTTTAGAGACAATGCAGGAAAACAGCACTACATAACAAATACACAACTTGAACACCAAGGGCCAAGCTGCTGCTCCCTGTATTGAAGGTTACTGCATCTTGCCCTTCACATAGTCCCATGTAATTTTTTCTGTAGGAGCATTAATTCAGAGGCATGAGAGACTATCCATTCCAATTAATCACAGTCAGGGCCTGATGACTTTAGAGATGATGAAATACGAGTGCATCAGGCTTTTGATTTAGTGATACAGTTCTGGACTCAAATCTGTGCAGCAGACAACTCTTTCTTTACAAGCATCAGAAATTCTGCTGCTGGGCCTTGAAGGAAATATGCAATCCCAGTCTTCCGCTGAGTTAAAACTATTATGTATTTTATCAAATGCTATCAGTCATGCCAGTGAAGAAGAGTAACCCCCTCTATTGATTTGCAGATCAATTGGAACAGACCACAGCCTTCTATTGCACACAATTACTTTCAGCTCCAAAATGCTGTTCTTGGAAAGCACTTTCCCAAATTCCTTGACGTTTTGGAAAGGCAAAGAATCCTATAGTTATTAAGAGCATGGAAGAGAAGAAAGAATTTTATACCTAGGATTGCCACACATGACAATCCTAGGTATGAAAGCACTGTCTCTCACCAAGACATGATTTGTCCCTCCAAATGTGATATCAGTTTATAGCAAACACTTGTTTGTGAATCCTCCACTCATCACCTACTTGTTAGAGTTGTGCTAAATTGGATAAATATTAATTAATTTAGTGTAATTTATTTTCCTATCACACAATCAAAAATGTGGACAAGATACTAATTCCATGAGAATAATAGCCTCAAGTTAAAAAGAAAAAACAACTACTCCTCTCTGAAAACAACTTCCAAAAAAACAAACTCTATAAAAACAACAGAATAAAGGTTGTGTCTGTTATTTTCACCTTTTGTGGCTGAGGCATTATTTTCCATAATTACATAAACAAACTGTCTTTTTGCAGAATCATCCCCCATTCAATTCATGTTTCAACAGCTGCTTCACCCTTCACTGCACATGTTAACCCCTACAGACTGGATGTCTACTCTCTTGAGTACCCAGCTGAAGACATCTAGGACACAGTTTTTCAACTGAATTCCTCAGTGTGTTAAGTTCTCCAGTTAGGCTAGCCAGTAGTGATTTTTGGAAAACTGTACAACTTTAAAAAGCTGTTGATGTCCTGTCCCAGGAAGTATTAAAGGGCAGGGTGAATGGATCTCTGAGCCTGCTGGCCTAGTGGAAGGTGTTCCTGCCCATGGCAAGGTGGTTGGAATCAGATCTTTAAGGTCCCTTCCAACCCAAACCCTTCTATGATTCCATGAAATATGTGTGCACACATGCACATACAGATTTTCAGAAGTTAATCAGCCAAATTTAAGAGAAATTCCTTCATGTCAATAAAAGACTCCTTGCTATCAGAATCACAGACATGCTAAAGTTTCTCAAAAGATACTTAGAAATAGGGAGTTTGAGTGATTGTTTTTAGTTAGCAATTCCTTTATCTTATTCTTCTTGAAAAGGCAAAATTATGATCAGTTCAGTTGGAGGCAGAAACTCATGATGGGAAACTTCATTGCAAATAATTACATTCTGGCACAGTTGTAACACAAGCAGGATCTCTATAAAAAAAAATTAATCAATCTGGACTCTGGTCACTCTGCCTTACAGATAGATCTGCATATGCAAGCATAGAATAAGCTTCTCTCCACTTCCAGAGACGCTTAAGTTCTAACCACTGTCCTTAGCTCAAGTTCACAAAACATTTAAAAACATCAACCAACCCTGAACTTAAAAAAAAAAAACCCTAAGTGGCTTAAAATACGTTCACATTATCACAAAACACCAATTTAAGTGACTACTGACTGGGAGTGTGAATACACACAGGCAGTGAATGCTCCCAGCAGTTAGACAGTAAATTGTCTGGCCAAACTAATTTATGTGCTTGCACAGTCTTCATGAATATTATCCTCCTCCCACACTTTCACTGACATGTTTGAAAGTGCTTGCATTTACTTACAAGCATGTATGAAGCAAGTCATGTGCTGATTCATGAAATGTGTATCGTGAAATATTGGTTAAACAGAGTGGAAGGGTGCCGAAAAAATTGATGCTGGGGATGTGCCCACAATATTGCACTTACACCTAAACAGTAAAAGCTGTACCGGGCTGTAAAAAATTATTTCTAAGGGAAACAGTGAAAGTACAATCAACTCAACTATTTAAAATTCAATACATTAAAACACATAGCTGGGAAATTACTTTGCGTGTACATGTACAAAAAAAATTAGGTAATCATTTTTATATCTGCTTTGATTATCTGATCAGTAGTATACTGAATATGTATTTACATGAATATTGGCCCTTCTGTTACTAACAAGTGTTCATCTCAAATTATCATTTTGGCATAGTCTTCCTTTACTGCTCCTTATGGCTACTCAAAGGTTTCCTCTTATTAGTAATACATGACAATTGTAAATTATGAAAGAGGGAGACATATTGCTGGAACTCAAATAATTTTTTTTTTCATTCACCTATAACAATATTTTCCCACTCCAGGACATATCTTTTTTAATCAAAAAGTATGATTCATAGGAAAGAAGTGTCAAACAATTTTTGTTTTGTCTAAAATTTGCAAATGTTTTACATTTAGCAATTAACCATGAAAAGCATATTTAAATGCATCTTATTTAAATCAACCCAGCATATATATTTAATATAGCTGTACAAGAGAAGCAACATGGTACTATGCTAATTTTCTGTAAAACATACTTTGTTCCATTCAAAATTACCATTCCCTGAAGTAAAACAGGAGTCCATTTTAACTTCTGCACCATTTGAATTTGAGATGGAGCATTGAAGAAAGCTGCTTTAATTGAAGCTTAAAAGATATGGAATTGAGCCTCTAGGGAGTGTTGGGCACTTTTCTTGTCGTTCTGGTTGATTGATTTGCATGATGTGGGTGGGGAATGTTGTTGATCAGGCTGTCCATTTTAATTTTGTACTGGTTGTGTCAGCTTTAACGTGAGGGGCGAGCATACAAGCTTTAGTACAGACATTGCGCTGCAGGCCAAAATAAGTAAAATAGCACTATATACACTCTTGAAAAGTGTGATATTTAAGTCAACTCAGAATATCACATGCTGCAATACATTATTTTTAGTCTCATACTGAGTAAGTGCCTTCTCTTTTTTTCTTTTTCAGATTCACATGTTTAGAAACAAGCTGGAATGAAAGTCTTGAAACTTAACGTGTCACTGTCCTGGTTCCTTGAGAAGTACTATTCTGAATTTAGCAGGCAACCAACAAGCCTTAATGATGAGACTTGAGATGTCCCCTAGAGGAAAAAAAGAACCCTAAAGCTTATTTGCTCTTCTGATTTGCATTGCAGGGTATGCAGGGCTGCCATCCTGTGTCTTACCACTGCCTGATATCCTATAAAAATCACTCTACTTAAGAGAGGCTGGATGAGTCTCCTAATTTGTTGTTATATACACACCTAATCAGACTTCTTTTTTGAAAAGACAGAACTCTGCACTTGCAAGTTTTTTGTGAAACATTTCTACCCAGTGTGTTTAACTGGGTAGCTGTTCCTGCTGCATTGCTTGTGATACTGCTGTGACCATTATGAAAATCAAAAGCACCCTCCAACAGATGGCACACAGGCCAATTAGTGACAGTAGTGCTTTTGCCTTTCTTGGTGTCCTGTAGAAACGGAACAAAAAGCCTTCCCTTTTGCTTGTGTTAACACAATGGTGTTAATTAACACTCAAAAATGGAGAAAAAACCCCACCACCAGAAATAAAGGTATTTCTTCCCACCCACTACCCACCCCATGACAAGGAAACAACTTCATGATGAGTAATAGAGCAGCTTTTTTTCCCAAAGTTTACAATCAATGCAAAAAATAAAACCTTAACCATATTTCGATTAAGAGGTTCTTAATGAAATGTGAAAATGCCTCAGCATTTTTGTACTCAGCACAATTTGGTCCAGTAGCACATGGGGTTATAATGTACCCAAGGGGAGAAGAAATTAAGAATTAGGTCTGGAGTCTGGGGAAGTCAAAAGCTTGATTAGACTAATTGATTTTGCAGGCTGATGTTTTAAAAACCTATACAGTGAAAATACTAATGAGTTCCTTTTTTGGAGGGATGAGAAGTTCTAAATTTAACTATGAACTTTCAGTAACTATGAGATCTTTTTCTCCAGGTATTCAGGATATAAAGCAGCTGGAGAATTTATCCTCCTATGAGCCCTCCAAATATCTCAGATATGTCTGGTAGTATTTGTTGTGACAGGCACAAAAAAGCAGAGTGTATCAAAGAACTATGTGTACAGATGCCCGGCTCCAGAGTAAAGTCATATATTCAGCTCTTAGGCTGCCTCAACAGAGTACATATGGAAAGTTTTCCAGTTCATGTTGAGTTGGAGAACTGCCAGCACACTGGATCAGGAGTACTTGGTCACTGTCTTCAGCAGAGAGATGTCGGTGTCAGTGGCTGGAAGTGCTCCCTACACAGGTACCTGTAAAATCTCACATCTCTGCCTCAGGTGCTCCAGAGAGGCACCTCTGTTCACTTAGGATCTGTTTCCACAGATGTGCTCTTGAATGCACATAGGATTTATGTCCCTTATTTCTGAGTTCTAATCAGGACCAGCTATTCTCCAAACTGTGACTTCACAGCCCTGTTACTGCAAATGTGAGTGTGGGCAGGAGTGGAACTCAAGAGACATAGAGTGTGCATCGCCAGCCCCAGGTGCAGCCCCAAGGTCTGTAGTTTGTTGTCTGTTAATCATCTGTGGATTACACACAGAGAGAAGAATTGAAAGAGATCAATTGAAAGGTGTTAAAATCAGATTTATAATTCTGACTTCCTTGCAAAATCCTCAATTACAACATCCTGTTTAATATTGGAATATTACGTATTACTTGTTACAAATCTATTTTTTTGGAGGTTACTGAACTGTGTTAAAATATTTGCCAATTTTGAGAAGAAACATATCCGCTTGATCTTCTTCCTCTTTGTTACAAAACCATTTCTGAAGTTCAACATGATTTCTCAAGAGTTAGAACTTTGAGGCAGTACAAAGCCAAACAGACAATGGTGCTTCACTTTCTTCTCCCTGAATCACCTTGTGATGGAATTTGCAGTGAAGCTGATGTCCTTGCAGGGCAAAAACAGGAAAACAGTTTTTTAGGTGCTACTTTAGATTGACTCATTCCTGTCCAGATTAAATAGGAGGAAAATTTATAATCCAGGTCCCAGCACTGCAGTCAAGTGCTCTCATTTCTAATTATTCCAAGCAGAGTGAGACATATTTTCCCCACAGTGATCAGGTGCCTAGGCAGCCTTTAGAATTGCTTTAGTTATAGAAAGAAGTCTAATCATTATCTCATACTTTCCTAGCAAAAAAAATGAATGTCAGCATTTCTAGATTAGACATATGGTTAGAGTGGCATCTAATGGCTCTGAAATCCTCAGGATGGTGGAGGAGGACATGCTGATTTTTAAAGATACACATAGAGGAGTTTTGCCATTTTGTTAGGAAAGGTAGGCACAAAAAAGGGATTTTGCATGCCACTAGGCACCTTATTCCACTAGGATCTGCAGTTTTTGATGCTCAGGTGCATGTGGATCCTGTGTGGACCTAGCTTGCTGATGTGAAGAGTTTGTGTACTCTCAGTTGACTACCATCCCTATAAATAAACAAAAATATAGCACTGTCACATGTTCTTCCTTTCCTGCCTTCCACTCCATGTGGAATTTTTATAATTCTTGAATTACAATATGACATAATCACCAACATTTCCTCTGGCAGTACTGTATCTCTGTAAAGCCTGATAGCTAACAAATACTGTTTTCAAAGCAGAGCTGATCTCATTGCTGATGCTTGTCCATAAAGATGTTTTGGCATGATAAGATTCTGTATAAACTGATGTGCTTGTTATTGAAACAAACCTTAAGTTTTCATATCTATTCAAAAAGGAAAAGAAAAAAGATAGTAACTTCTTTACTGGATGGAAATGGCAAAGCAAAAGAATTTTGGAAATTTTGTAGCTGCTGAAAGACTATTATAGGTACAGAAAGAAACAAATTAGTCTAATAAGAATAGGATATTTGGCCTTTATGCAATTGATTCCTGGCGCTCCAAACCTTTATTTATGAGTCAATAGCTCCCAATAGCACACACTGAAAACTGCTGTAATCTGGTATGCTGCTATCTGGAATTTCAGATTAGACTTTGTTAAAAAATTGACCACAGAATAAAGTGGGGTGGAGGGGGTGTGGGAAGGGGAGGTGGCAGTGATTGCCTATAGTGGGTTAGAGGCTGCTGTTCTGGTCAGAGAATTATTTGGAGCAAAATAGCTACAATTATAGGTAAGGAATATAAATGGAAATTTGAATAAAATATATACAGTTATATGACCCACTAATGACTCCAAAAAAGGACAAGATGAATGAGTCACTGAGTTTTAAATATAGTTCCCTGCTGCAATAGTTTTATCATCAAACAAGACTCCACTTGAATTAAGGGGGAATGAGGGCTATATGATGGGGTCCTACAGCTATGCCTCAGTGACAACAAAGGCAAAGGCTACACAAGTTGATTCCATTATAAGCAATATAAGAGAGAAGCATTTGCAAAGGGGTGACTCAGATCAGAGGGCTTTCAGTTTGACTCTGATGCAGTAGTTCAGATAAATGCACTCATTATTTTCTATAGCCTGTGACCTTTCCGGATTCATAAATAGTAACATTTATTTTTCTTCACAATATTTATTTTAACACTGTTACTATTGATTTCACTGTATTTCATCATTTGTTCCAATTTTAAAGTTAGGCTCACTTACTAATATAAGATCAGCAGCTTTCCAAAGGCAAAGAAAATAGCAAAGCTGTGCTAGGATTTTAACAGCTGGGAACAGAAATAGCCTTTGACACAATGCTTTTAAACTATTTTTTTTACTACATGACACAATTTGTTTTTAAAGAACTGTGATGTATCTTACAGACACATGTCTGGCAAAGCATAGTTAGTAGAGAGGTAAAACAAACATAATGACCTCTGCTTTGCTGGCCACCAAAACAGCACAGGCAAGGAAGTGAAAAATTTTATAAGGTTCTTTGGAAATATAAACCCAGAGACTATATTGCAAATGTTCTTCCTATCTTTTGCAGTGCTGTCTCTGAAGGTCATTTCTAATTTCAGTCACAATTTGCATGAAGTGAAAAAGTAATTCGGATAGACTGCTAAAAGGTTTGTGGGTTTAAGGGATCATATATCACTATAAGAAGCTTCTGAGTCTTTATATGCAAAAATATGTCGCACAACTTCAAGAGATTTTCTTTGCATATTTGAAAAAGTGAAAGGAAACTTCAAAATCGTGATTAAAAAAGGTAACCTATTTTTTTCCCATTTCCCCTCTCCTACATCACATATGCATATTTCTAAAGAGATAAGAAGAATTAACTTCATTGCTGCTCTGCTGCAAATGTCTGTAGAGACAAACTTAAACAATGACTTATTTTTCAGAATAAATAAAACAAACAGCAGCTTTCTTTCCCTGGAAATTTTGGCATCATTTACTGATATGAAACCACAAAAATTGAACGAATTGGCTCACTCTGAGGAGTGAAGACAGGATGAGAGCACAGGGTTTGGCGCTTGGCGTGGGTGACTGCTGTGCAGCATTGCCCAAGCTTATCCTGTCAGAGCAATAGAGCTCAGAGTTTAAGCTGCCCTTCAATCTCTGGTTTAGCACAAGCTGTTTATAAGCTCTCTGGTAGCTTGTTAATGGAACAGTTTACATTGATTATAATGACACCAAAGAAGCAATTAAGGGGGAACATTTTAACTGTACCTGAATTTAACTTGTCCTGTGTTGCTATTCAGATCATCTTGTGCGTATACAACCTCACCTTGAAAATATATATGTAAAGGTAGAATGTAAAAGATAAAAAAGTAGATAAAACTAGTACAGAAATTTAACAATATTATATGTGAGAGAGTGCAGGTCTGGCTGATTTCCTCCTGTCAATACCAAGACAACTGTTACATGCGAGAGTCACTTTGAGTTAGCAAGTTCAATAAATTCAACCTTGGCAACTGTGTTGACAACCAGCATTAGGGTTATAAACCATAAATCCCATAGAAATTATTTTCATAGAATATTCAGGAAGTGCAGCTCAAAGAAATGGAAGAGATATAGCAGGCCTGAAGCAAATGCTGAAAGGCTTGTGATCTCCCCGTGCTCATTTATGTGATGAGTCCTAACAACAATATCGGCATTTCCTGCAAGTCACATTTGTCTGGGAGTCTTTGGAGATTTGTGGCAGAGAGGGCAATGTATCCTTTCATCTGTAACCTGTGCATGCCTTTTAGGGGTTTCACCAGTCTATACAGATAACCCCTGCAGTTAAATATCTTAATGTCTCTTCCACACACTGAGATAATTGCCACCATGGAAGATGTGTGTGCTATATGTTTGGACATATACTCATGAAAGTCTAGTATTTTTAAAGGCATGCAGTTTTAAATAACCCACTTTCATAATATTCATAACTTGGTGTATAATTAAATAAGACCTGTAGCCCATGCTAGAGTAAGAGTATTTCGTACCTAAACTATTTTGTGGGATACCAGCTGTAGAATGCTATTGCTGTTAACTTTGCAATACCAAACTTCATGAAAAAGTTCGGTTGATACCCTCAGTACCAAGTGCCAAAATATTAATGGAACTAGCACAGATTTTCACATCAAAAGCATGCAAATGTTCAGTGTCAGTTATTTACTTTTTATAGTTAAGACCTAGAAAAAGAGTCTTAAGTAAAATATTATAGCTCTAATTTTTGATGGACTTATTACAGGGAGTTTGATAAGTTTTGTTAAAGAATTATTTGAAGAAATTGACAGTGGTAATCTATATACACTGGAGCAAAACTTATGCTATTTTCATATGAAGGTAGATACTTTTGAAATATCTTTTTTGTATTTTGTGTAACAAAGAGAACTTGTTTCAATACAATATTTCATGCTAAAAATAATATTTCACCAAGGGTATAAAATATGAAGACTGATTTTCATTAAAGTTTTCAGTCAGGCAGGCCTTGGTATATATTAAAAATCAATAAATGTTTTTGTCTTTCTTAAATCTTATTTATTTCTATTCTAATAGAGAGTGGTAATAAGAAGTCCCCCTGGTGACAAAACTAATATCTTTGTATTGAAATGGGTATTAAAAAATCACATTATGTACTTAGGGATTCTAAACTGCATATGCCCAGGTGCTTTATTCTGTGCCCATAAAAAGTACCATGAAAGGTACTGTTCATATGCATGAAGTTAAAACATATTTCTAGGCACTTGTAAGCTTAAGGACTAGTTTTAAAAATTCATTAAATTCATTGCCTTTATATTTCCAGTGAAAAGAGCATTTATTATATTAATTATTTTTTTTAATCAGACAAAACTGCTCTGTAACTCTACACATCACAGGAGAGAAATGAAATGCAGGAAATAAAAATCACTGTCAGCCCAATTGTGTAGGAAGTTTTCTATGGGACATGTTTTTTAATATTTTAAAGCCACTCCTCCAGATTGTATTTCAGGGACAAAATGAGAGTTTAGACTTAGAAAGTGACACCAGGGATCTAATCACTGGAAAGCATTGCCTGTCAGTTACTTCTGAGAACAACTTGAAAAGGATTAATGCAACAAAATAAATTGAGCGTGAACTCAAATGACTTGGTAAAGCTGAGTCATAGCAAGAATTTCTATGATGCTGACTGCCTGAGAAACCAGGCCTTTCTGTTTCATAATGGCACAAACTACTTTTTTTTTAAAAAACTGCTTTTTAAAATACTCAACAGTGCTGTTTCCTTGTAATGCAAAAAATCTTCCCTTACACAGAAGACAGATTTGTGATTTAGTCCACTTTAAAACGCAGGCGAAGGGGACCATACCTACCCACAATCTGTGGTTTTTATTTGTTTTATCATTTTCAGAAATGCAGCGTGAGGAAATGGCTTGAAAAATAAATAGCTTGAAAGGAAAAAGACAATTTGGCCCAGAGATGAGTGGGGTTCCATATGTAATTCTAGGGTTTTTTTTGCTGAAAGGAAATGACCTTATAATTAATATAAGATGGTATGATCAACCAAATAAAACCTTCTATTCTGAAACTGCAACATGGGGGTTTTTGAGCATATGGAAGGGAGGAAAACACTTTTAGTACGGTCATACATTTAGCTGAGAATGAGCAAATAGATTATTTAAAGAATGCTTTTTCTGGTGACTGGGAGTGAGGTTCAGAAACAAATCCCTTAAACCACTATTATTAGCAATCTCAGAGGAGAGAGATATTTTATCTGACTCTGCCCCAGTTTGAAGACCTCTCAGTAAAATGAAGAAATTGAAGTAAAACTGTATGAAACTCATTTGTCCTAATTTCTAGGGCCTACTAAAGAGATCCATATTGCAAGTCTAATCTGAGGAATGATGCTTTAGAGGGTTAGTACACTGCTCCCAAACATAAAGTTTTCTTCCCACCAGCTCTTCTCCTTTGCCCTAGAGAGGTTGTGATTTTATTTTATATTTCCAATATAAATGAAACTCTATAATCTTAATAGAAGTTGGAAGCATTTAAAATTCAAGATACAGTTTCTAGATAATGGCAGGATTGTACTGAGGCACAACCTACAAGCACCAGTTTCTTTTCTTGTTGCATTAATTCATTTGGTGACCACCTAAGTGTGGTCTCCTAGTTCAATTTACATTCAGTTAAATGGCTAAAGAAAAAGATTTTTATTTTTTTTTTAAATGTGGTAACCTTCCAGAAAATACTCTTCTTCAGAAAATTGCCTCCTGCATTTTTAGTACCCTGGAAAACTGATGGAAATTACCAGAAATGTTTTTCACTTAGAAAAAAAAAAAAAATAGACCTGTATGAAACTGTAGTATAGCATTTCCTATGGTACCACAAACTCATGAAGATTTAAGAAAAAAAAATTAAAATTAAACAAATCCCATGGTGTCCTAAGTGGTTTTGGAAGAGTTTTAGCCAGGAAAACCACTAGTCTTTAACAGCCCAAATAACTTTGGATTTCTGCCAACCTTCTCTTTCTAGGTTTGTGTCAGTCCATATTTTCCCTGTCTTTCTGTTGGCTACTTGCCCTCTTAGTACCTTAATAAAGGGTAAGGAATAAAGCTATACTTGGCTAGCAGGCCATACTGGTGAGTCAGTATAAACTGCTTTCTTGGAGGCCAAAAATACCTTTCTTATGATGGAATCATGGATTTTTATTTAAATTGACAACTAGTACTTACAGCAAGTGTCCACGCCAAAAAATAATGGTCTGGATACTTGGGGCACAAAGGAAACAGCAGAGCTCGGGCATTACTTGCAGTGTCATCCAGTCCAATGGATACACTGTCCAAGGTAGCCACAAAGTTTACAGGTTTCTATTGGGTTCTGAAGCATAAAACTCAAAAAAGCAGAGTTTATGAAGAGAAATGAAATTTCATTAGGTGAACTGATAGACCAAGCATGCTATGCTTGGTCATAGAATCTCTGCAGTGTATACCAGCAATGTCTGTTGCATCTTTCTAAACAGAAAATACATTTCTTCCTTTTCTGCCTGCATTGTGGGGATTTTAATAGTTCATTTACGGTGCTTGATGATTGAAAAGAACAGCAAAAAGCTCCTGCTCAGCCTTTCTCACTTTCTAGCACTACAAGTAAAGAACAGCACAATCTCACTCTGGGTGCAAAAGGAAAAATATCTGTTGAATAAAGTCAACACTTGAACTGAAGAGAGGGTGTGAACAGCAGTAGACACATATCTGTGAGTAATTCTGCGCATGAATATGCTGCTGTTGGGAGAGGAGTGCTGCTTTGCAGGTGGGTAACTCATGGATGAGTCAGGAGCAACTCTGGTGACAAACCTGCAGGAAGTGTAATTCGCATAAACCTTTCACACTTAAACTGTCTTCAAAAGAATGTGTGTCTGCAACACCAAAAACTCTGACTATCTATGACCAATGAAAGTCTTCACAAATCAGAGTGCTGAGATCAGTCTGAGTACGAGAGCAAAGCCTGTGAAAGTGGCCTCAAGTTACTAAAAGGAAGTCACAAACAAAATGATCATTCTCAGAAAGAGCTGGGAAAAAAACAAAACAAAACAAAAAACAACCAAACCACCAAAAAAACCCTGAACTAACAGAAAACAAAAAACCCCAAAACAAACAAACAAACAACCAAAAAAAAACCTTTCAGAGTCCTAGCACTTCTGAGAGTTCATAAAGTTATGGAAATGCTGATGCAGGTTTTGTTTTCCTTTTTTTCCCTCTAAAAAGGGAAGAGAGAATGACATAAGCATAAAATTAGTTTTTGAGCTGAAAAGCAGTAATTCACCAGCCTAACTGGGAGACTGTTTCCCCCTGCTCTGTTGGAGGAAGATGCTGATGCGCTCCTGCACAGGTCCTGTGCCGCCCTCTGGTGCCCGCGGCCCGGCTCCGCTTCCCCCGCCGGGAGCGGGGCAGGGCGAGGCGAGGGGAAAGACAGGAAAAATGCCACTGCTGCAGAAAGTGCCGGTCCTGCCCGTGCTGCTCTGGTTCACCTTGGGTGGTACTTACGCGGGCTTGCACCTCCGGGGAGACGCATTCCTTCCTTTGCTGGAGGTGTGCCCTTTACGTGAACCCCGACCCGGGTGTCCCCGGTAATCCCACGGCTTCCTCTTTCCTGAGCAAAGCAGTTCTTATAAAGCTCCAGATTTGCAGCGCTCAAGCTGTCTGTAGAAATGCCCCAGAGTTGAAGCTTTCAATCAAGCAAGAAGCTGTAAACTGGAAGTCTGCAACTCTAAGCAAGCAGAGCCTTTTCTGCATCCAACAACGCCTTTGGAAGAGATCCACGCTGCTGTTTGCATTGCAGGGCAGCCGACCAGCCTTAGTCATGGGCCAGGAACCTGTTTACACTAGGTTGCAGCATGGTAATAACAATTTACGACTTCTGGAAATGAAGGGGTTTTGATTTGGTTGGTTTTTTGGTTTTGTTTTAAACTATGTGACATTAGCTGTAAAGAAAACATTGGAATTCCCAGCTGTATTAGCCCTGGTAAACTGAGCTGAGTTTGTTGTTGCTGATGCTCCTGTGGTTTCTGGTGTGTTGACACTGAAATCGTGTGCAGTAATAGCCAAAATAGTTAAACACAAAATACTAATCCCCTATCTAAGGATCTCATTCCATAACTCCATTTTTCCTCTCTCAAATCCTTTCTGATGTGTATTGCAACCCTCCCACTGCATAGCTCTTTTGCAATGTAATTTTCAAAAGTTTTCCCTTTTTCTTTTCAGAAAGAAATGGCAGCTTGCCATTTCCCAAAGATGATCCCAAAAGCTCTGCTTCTATTTTGCCACTTATATTTGTTATGATGATACACTTTTATAAGTGTTCGAGCTTTACAATGTAGATCAAATTAGATTTTTATGCAGAGAGGAAGCAACGTAAATTAAGATGAGGGCTTGAGAGACACGCTGGCTGCCTGAGGTCCTTGGCTGTCCAGCAGCCAGCAGAGCTCAAAACTGAAACTGAACAGAGGAGATGAGTTAACACCAGAAAGGGGAGACAATAACTCTGAAGAAAGAGGAGGAATAAGAGTGTGACCACTTCATCATGTGGCATGTTCCTGTCTGTGTCTGTCAAGAGGGGAGGAGGTGTATTATTGAGCAAGCCACGCTCTTTCTCATTGCCTGTAATTACAGATACACCCATAACTGCACACACAAGCTTATCACAAAGAGAATTTCACCTCCCTTTGGACATGAGCAATGCTAATATAGTTTCTGTCACAGGCACCTTTGTGCAGGTGGAATTTGGCAGAATTCTCCAGAAAGCTGGAAAGTCTTAATTTTAGTTTTCTAGCTAGAGTGGTAATCTTGTCTAAATTATTCAGTACCGTAGCTCAGATACCAGTTCTGGGTCATCTTGTGTAATCTTCCTCTCCACTCTCAGGAATCCCACAATGATAGCAATATTTTTGGAAACATATGGTCATAACAGGAAGTTATATACACAATAATCCTGTCTCTATCTCACTACTCTTTGTACACATGCAGAGTCTAAGGAAGAAAAAGCAGCTCATAGTTACATATAGATCACCTGTGTTTGGACAGTACTCCATAGTGCCACATGCACTAAGATTGAGAGGCCAGCTGTTATTCTGTCTAATTTGCTGGTAGGTCTGAGGATTTACCTCCCCTGCAACCCTGAAGGGGTTCAAATCCTGGATCCAAAGGAGGCTTATTAAACAAACAAACATGAGTCCCTGTATAAGCTGAGACCAGAAATTATAAGACATAAAAGTTATAACTGCTTATGATTACTTCTGGTGAAGTCTGGACCTGTCCTACATGCCTATAGCCAGTGTCCATGGCTGTCATTTTTCCAGCCAAGAGCTAGATTCCTAGCTTTCCCCAGCTGCCCACTTAGTCCTTGGACCCCTCCTTGGCATTTCCTACTGTGATAACCGTTTGGCTCCTTGATAAAGCTGTCAGTATGCATAAGGACTTGTTGGACTGGGGGCTTATGGTCCAATCCATTTCTTCTCTGAAAGTAAGAGGAAACTTCTTCCCGACATTGCTAGAAGTGCAAAGGGGTTACATAGATCTAACTACGGCAAAATGAGGGAGACTACACCCCACGTTTTCTTTCACAGATCCCTGACACTGGATAAAGAATTAGTTCTCCTTCACCACTGAGCAACAAAATCATCACAAACAAGTAAAATTAATATTTTTTGTGACATGTAATGAAACATAGCTGGATCAACAAAGCATATCCACAGGCTTGATCAAACACTTACTGATTCTTTTCTAGTTTTATTTTCACATTTCCCTAAGATAATGAATGGGAACATGGTAAACACATGCACAAATTTTCAGCTAAGGTGCATTAGTTTAATATGAGTTTCAAATATGCTTTAATGAACATTTTGAAGGTTGCTACCCCACTGACTTCTAAATTTTAGGCTCAAGATCAATTTTATGCTCTTCCAGTTTATTCTGAGGTAATTACTCCTATTTATAGCAACTAACAGTTTTGAAATTAACATTTATTTGATACTGAATCTTCCATTTTTTTCCAAAATAGGAATAGGATTTTCCCCACATGCATTTTGCTGTGTTAAACCTTAATTAGAAAAATGAAAGAACAGATCTTTGAGAATTCAGTGAACATTTGCTAGCACTTCATTAACTAATGCCAAATGCAGGAAGGAAGCAAAAATTCCGTTCTTTAAGAAAATTAATGAATGTTAGTGCATTATTATATGGAAAAAATAACATAGGAAACATTATCACAGGCAGAAAGTGTGTTATTCCATTCTGATAGCAGAGAAGGAGAGGGAAAGCAAAGACTAACTTCAGTTTTGACCAGTTCATACAGTTAACCACTGTTGTTTTACAGTAAAATTTACATTGTAGTTGTTTCTAACAGCAACAATAAAAAATCTGGGTCTGGGTTTACCCTTTGTTTTCCCTGGCTGTAGCAAGCACTGCCGATGGTGGAGGTGACTTCAACTCTGTGTGTGTTTGCAGACTCAGTGAGGTGCCAGGGCATGCTGGCTGGCCTGGCCACACTGTGCTTATTGCTGCCGCTGCTGTAGTTGAGCTCTGAGTGACCTGCATGGATGCAGCCAGCCCTGGCTGCCCAGATATGTGATGTTTTTACCCACAGTGTCATCCAGAGAGTCCTGCTGCAGATAACCTAGTACTGGGGAGTGAGTGCCAGCCTCTGAATAGATCTCCAGAGATAAAACTGAGCAACCTTCCTCTGCTCCCAGTTATTGCTGCCAGCCAGACACTGACTGGGACCCTTGTTGGTCACAACTTGCTGAAATCCAGTGTCAAGTGCTGATGTGATGGCTGTGCCTCCATGATGATCCCTGCCTTCCCTCTGGCACTGGTGACTGGGCAGTGAGCTGCCCTCCACATGTGTAGAACAATACACCTATACATATCTCATCATCTGCATGACATCTACAACTGTTTGTAAAGCTGAAAATGGTCACACTATCTAAAGAAACTACAGTAAGTATTGAATGTGTAATGCTTCTCAGGATAAAGTCACAGGGAGCTCCAATAGCAGAGGCTATTAAGTTCAGAAAGGAACAGGGGTGTAAATGTCATGGCCTTTTAGGGACTGCATCCTTGAAGTAAGTTGCCATCACAACATTCTGTCCTTTACATCTTCTTTTCTCTTAGAGCTTTCCTGAACCTCCATGCTTTTGTGTTTAAAGGGAAATTCACAAGAACATCATACACTGGGTTCCCCAAAGTCATAAGACTGTCATGATCTCTAAATATGTTTCAGGATCAAAAGACAGGACCTTTTATCTCCTTACCCCAATATATGGTCTGATGAGAGTAGGTGCAACTTCTTTTCAAGGGCTTTAATTTTTCCTTGTTCATTATGGTGCTAAAAGTCTTTCAATCACAGCAATAAATGAAATATCCCGCACCTTGTGATACCAAATCCCAAAACTACTGTTGTGTAAGCAGGACCTTGAAAATTAATCAGGGTAGGATTTCATTCATAATTGTATTTTTCATGCAGTTTCCAGTAATCTGCTGATATTTGTATTGGTAAAGAAATGTCCACAGAGCACTCACAGCTCAGCTGGATTCTTACACAACCTTAAGAAAAACAAAAACTGGAAGGAGGGAATTAGTATCTCTAAGTATCTGAAGCAAATGGATCCAGGCTTTTCTCAGCAGTGCTGAGCAATAAGACAAGAGGTAATGGGCAGAAAATGACACTCAGGAAGTTCCACCTGAATACAAGGAAGACCTTTATGTGCAGGTGACCAAGCACAGAAGGAATAGGGTGCCCAGACAGGTTGTGGAATCTTTCCCACTGGAGATATTCACAAATCATGTGGATGCAATTCTGTGCCATGTGCTTGAGCACAGAGATTGGACCAGATGACCCATTGTGGTCCCTCCCAATCTGACCCATTCTGAGATTCTGTGAAATATCTCCTTGGGAAAGGCTGGTCACTGGAGAAATGCCTCTCTACCTGGCTAATCTGTAACCTATCCACTGGCAATACTCACACCAGGGAAGGTTCAGCATCACTGAATGCTGGGCTGCTACTTCACACACAGGCTTGTGGGTACTCCTGGTGGTGATTGGAAGCTATAGCTTGGTGTGGACTTTCCCAGTCCTGTGTAGTAGGGACACATTCTCTTCAGGCTTGGGTGGGTCTCCTGAAGATTTACACGTGTTGCTAAGCAGTAATCTATGGGAATTTGAAGAGTGTCTTTGGAGGAAAATGATGATTTAGGTGTCATACAGAGATAGTGTAACTGTGACTCTTTCATCTCTAAGACAACTGGAACATACAAACTGATGTTGCAAGCAGCAGGAAACTGGCATTCAGCCCTGTACCAGATCCTGTCCTGGAAGAAGAAGGACATTTCTCAAGGTATAAACTTTTTCAGGGCCAACTAGCAAGGAAGCCTGTAGTTTCTTCCTGCTCTGCACCCGCCTGGGCCCTGGTGCTGGAGGTAACGAGTGGGAAAGGGTGTATGAAGCGCACTCCAGGGCATGATAGCTCTGAAACCTCCAGCATTTCTCCAGGAAAAGAGGGAAGGGAGGGGGCAGAGCACACCTTCAGCTTTTACCTTTTCTATCTGCCTTGATCCACAGGATGAATTGATGTGAAATAGTAGGGTAGCCTTAAAAGTACAGATACGCTCTTTTATAAATAGATGTATATATTTACACTATGAATCCAACACTGATTCAGTGACAATTGCAACATTACCAAGGGTGCCAAAGGTAAAGCCACAGCTTAGATTGGATGTACAGCTAACATAATGCATGAAAACTTTACTGAAGCCAGTGATAATTTAAGTGGCTTCATCTTATATGATCCGTGGAAAGGAAACCTAGTGGCAGAGCCACTGTAAAAGAAAGAACAAAAGAAAGTTAATAACCTTCACTTTGAGGTTGTGTTTTGTTTTTGGTTTTTTTCCTTTTTTTTTTTCTTTTTCAGGTTTCTGCCTCAAATTAAAATCAGTTAATGAAGTCCTTCACTGTGAACAGTAGGTCAATTACTGTAAGGATTACATTTGTCTTTAATGAAGTGAATCTTACTGCAATTGCTCCTGCTCAAGGATATTCTAATAAATGAATAATGAGTTTCGAGCATATTAGAAAATTTTGAATAAATAAAAAGTACAAAAATATTTTTTAATTATGCAGGGATTTTCCCCAAAGTGAATCTATCTCAGACAGGAAGGTAGCTTTAAATACCTGGTGGTTTAAGAAGAACCATTTCCAAAGGGAATATTAGAAAATTAATCTTTTACCGATGCAACACTCATGGCATCAATTAATTAATGAAGCTGGAAATCAGTACAACTTTAGTATAGAAATAGATAAAAAGCTATTAAAACACAAGCATCATAAATAGAAAATCTGATTTGTTTTTTTTCTTCTTCATTATACCAGAGCAAAGCCAAAATTAGACTTTGGGTTATACAAGCTTCCTGAAAAATAATATTTTCTATCTGCACAATTAAGACTGTGAGATGAAACCTACCTTAGGCAAAACCCCCTTAGGTATTGTGAAGTATCAAATCACCACTAAAATAACTGGAGCTGTACTGATAATTCCCAGAAGAGTGCCCCAACCATCCAAGTTTCTGCACAGAAGAGAACTACAGTTTGACACATGCCTATTCTATGGATATTTCAAAACCCACGTGGCTTCACCTGATAATAAAATGAGCCAAATCCAAATTCTTCAGACATTCTCCTTGCTAACCTGCCAATCTCAGTTATCCTGTTCTCTGCTTCTGATTTCTGCATTTAATTACAAGTCTGATCATCTCAGCTGAGTTAAATAGCTCAGGGTTTTTTGGTGCAGTAGCTAATCCACCTTTGTGCAGCCATGCCAAAGTATCACCGACAACTACCACAGAATTTACACCTCAGCAACAAGCCAACTAAAGCTGTGAGAGTGGGTAAAGTGCCTCTGAACTCATGTCCATAGGGCATAAATCCAAGCTGGAAAATCCAACCAGACTTCCATCTGAGTGGGAGGAGGCACGGTTAATTTGATTAGAAAGTGGCTAAGGTGCCCATTCCTGCTACCACTGCTAAAATAATAGTAGGTGAGGGCAAAGAATGGAGATGACATATTTGCAAACCATCTAAAAAGAAGCAGTCCTCAAATTTACCTGTTCCACAACCTTCCAATGCCTTTACAACAAGGGATGTGGGTTTTCTTATGACTGTTTTTCCAACAATAGAAAATGACTGGATGTCAACTTCTGTTTTTGAATGGCACGGACCGAGTTGGGTGGAGGAGGAAGGAGCCAGCCAAGAGGAAATTTGAGGCTATTTTGTTTCTCAATGTAAGCAGGTATGCGTTGACTGTACTGCTTCCAAAGGCGTATGCTGCAACTCAGCATTAATAATAGCTCACAAAAATGTGGCTAAACCTGTATAATACACAAGAGGTAGTCATAGTACCCCGTAGGACAGCACCCATTATAGTGCAACCTCAACGTGTCTAAGCAGTAAATCCTCTGCAAGTCCACCACATTTGCAACATATTTGTTCCCAAAGTCCTCTGTCTCAGAATGAATCTGTCCAATAAAAGCAGCAGAAATCAGGGTCATGGGATTTTCCAACAAAATGTATTTATTGGAAAATTCCATTTCTGAGAACTAAAATGGTTCTCCAAAATGTAACTGTTAAAGAACAAGAAAATAAGACGTCCTGGGAAAATACTCGGTGGGCTCTGGTGTTCCCACATCTTGTAATGCTTGTAATTACTTGTGGGTTTTTCAGTCAGATTCCTGCACACCCGTGCCACGTGAAGTAAAAAATAATCCCCAAGGTTTCTGCTGCAGAAACAAGGGGCTGGTGACCCTGAGGTTTCACCTTCACTCAACCATAGCTTTAGACTCTGCAATATGGGGCTGAAAAGCCTCAAATCCCTGTTGATTCAAAGGTTTACAGACTTATCTCAGAGCTGGTCTCTCCTCTCATTGGATCTTAAAAGCCATGTGACAGCAGTGGAAAGTGAACTTTCAAGCTCAATTTTATTCCTAAACAAAAGATTTTAACTGTTTCTAAAATATTTTTATTGGTTTGGATTTATTTTTGTTTGATTTTGTTTGTTTGGGGTTTTGGGGTGGTTGTTTTTTTGTTTGTTTTGTTTTTTGGGTTTGTTTTTTTTTTTTTTTTTGTAGATTTTTGAGTTTTTTGTTTTGCTACTGCAGAATATTTAGAACATGTTTTTTTCCATTTGTCCTTACTTGGAATCTTTGGATTCCCAGTAAAAAGGAAAAGTATCATTTTCACCAGCTTTAATCAAAGTCCAAAAATAGAAAGAGAGAAGGAAAAAATGCCCAAACCTGTAGTATGATCCCCTTCTTGGGAAAACTGTGGAGCTTTCCATCCTAACAGCAGAATTGCATCACTGGTTAGAAAGAGCAACACTCAGAATGGTTTTGCATTGAAAGTACAGATGAACAGAGGAGCTATGGCCTTTGTCATCATAATCAGAAAACAAAGAGTGGATCCTGCTATTTACATAAGATAAAGATTTATACATAAGATAAAGATTTATATTTCTGTGCTTTTCATTGAAGCGCTTTTTTTGAATCTTGGCCAAAGAATAAAGAAATCATTTGAGAGATTTCAGATGATGTGAAGCAAATGAAAAAAACCACACTTTTTTATGCATTGAAATGTTTTCATTAAACAAACTCAAATTGTGACCTTTAATTCCAATTCACTGAATTTTTATTTAGAAATATTGTGGAGGACAAAAACATTGTCTGTGATACACTTCAGTCTGGTGTCCTAAGAAAATAAGGATTGCATTATCATTCTCTCAGTGTGTCTCTGCCTGCCTGTCCTCCTTCTCGCTTCCCATACCCCCAAAAGGTTTTGAATCTAGTTTTGATGAAATGTATCAGAATGTTCTACAATTCTTACAGTCTCAGCAAAGTAGGCTTGTGGGTGAAGTTGGAAAAGAAACACTATTAAAAGACCATTAGGGGTATAAGAACAAATATAACTGCTATTAAACATGGGAGAATTTGCACCAGAATTCTCATTATGGTCCCACCACTTACAAATCAGCTTATTAACAGTGTTAGGAAATTCAGGTTGTCTCTGTGATGTTATTCTGGCTGAATGCATAAGGCGAATCCGAAAGTTTTAAAGAAACAAGAAACAGAAAAATAGAGACAAGGATAAGGCACTGAAGAAACAGTAGGGAAGACAAATATTCAGGAATGGCCTTCAGCTAGGAATGGTCCAAAAGGATGCTTTCTTCCCCCATTTGATCACAGTGAAAAAAAAAAAAGAAAAGAAGAAACAAGTTCAAACTATTGTTATTGAATCTAGAAATCTACTGAGGCTGAATGATCTTGAGAATTATGGAGAAGTATGGAGTGCAAAAAGGCAGGCCCTGAAAGAGAAGAAAAAGCCTCCCCATCACACAGAACATTGCTCCCACACAGTGGTGGAGATCTAGGCTGAAAAGAACAAACATGCAGTTTCAAGGAAGTGTTCAGAGATAGAGCACTGGACCCATTTAATCCTTTTTTATAATGTATTATGACTGAATAGAAGAATCACGTTTTGAAAATACTCTTCACAGGCTATCAGTTAATCACTTATATATCTTTCATAGGAGTGGCTTTAAACTTCCAAGTGCAGCTGGGCTTTGCCTTGAGCTAGACAGGGAGGAAAGGCAATACTGGGATCCCACCAGGAGTAATTGCACTAGGGGGTCATACAGCCCACGGCAGAGGAAGAATGAAGATCACACTTGAGAAGGGTTGAAAGTAGGGTTTTTAAAAACACAGGTTGCACTGCAAGCCTGAGGGAAACATGGTGTAAAGCCCAAAGCCTTTTAAAAAGCAAAAAAAACCCCAGATTGGAAAAACAGTCTTTGAATGATTGATAGAGGGAATGAGACTTTTTTTTGAGCAGCTCCCAGTGAATTCTCACCTCATCCTTTTCTCTTCAAAACAAAACTCTCCACTGTAAGTAGTTCTTACCCAAGTTTGCTGCCTGGGTGTACTAATCAGAGGGATCAGGGGGTCAGTACAGAGCCAGATGACATTGTGATTGCCTGTGCAAGGCAACAAAACCAGCCAGGGTGTATTGAGTGCTCTGTAGCAACTGCCCTGTGACAGTATTCCCTCACAGTAAGCAAAAGCAGGATAAACTGGTCTGCAATTACCAAGAGGGTTAATTCACTCCTTTTAACATAAACATAGATCTAAAATAAGATTATATTACATCAGAAACAAGGCAAAGTTTGAGGATATTTGTTGAAAATTGGCCTAATGACTCTTTTGTCATTGTAATTCACACCTTTCACCTTCCTAATATCCAGCAATTGCAAATTGGCATACTACCAGAAAATGAAAGTAGTATCTTTCACTGGTCCTGTTTGCTTTATCTGCTCTTTCCCCTTCTTTCTTAGGTACTTTTCAGACATGATGGACTTTCTTTTTAAAGCTGCTACTCATTTCCAATTTGTAACCACTGTACAGCCTGTTGTTTGGTTATAAAACAGGAGCTTTTTTGATTTGTCCAAGCTAATGACATCAAAGTACCTGTGCAACTCTGTGCATTTTACAGTCCCTGGCTGACAGCAGATTGCACCAAAAGAAATCATGATTCCTAACCATGTCCTACGCCCACCCAGGACCCACGGCCTACAGACATTTTGTTGAAGACAACAAAGAAACTCATGAGGACAATTTCTGGAGATACTAGGCATTATCAAAGCTTTTCTAAAGGTGCACAGAGCCAGTGGCCTGACCCTGTCTTTGCAGAGCCTCAGAAGGGAGCCCAAGCCTTGAGCTGGTCCACCCATGTAATAGAACAAGGAGTCTCCAGCCATGAGCACCTCCAGTGTGGGATGGGGAGAGCACATAGAGGGCAGTAGGTATGGTGGTGTGGGGATGAAATCCTGGAGAGGGGAGGGAGGAAGGCAGCCCAGGCTGTTCTGAAGGTGCTGTTGCTGAGCTGGGCTGGGCCCCAGCTGCCGGCCTCGCCTGGTCCCCTCCCACAGCAGACAGTCCAGAGCCCTTTGGAAGCTGTTATCATCTGCCACCATGAATTACTCGCGGAATTTCTCCTCCCTTTAGTCCTCCAGCAGATGTATTGTGGCTCAGATTCAGGAAAATCACTACACCCATCTTGGACACAGTAGACAGATCTTCCAGTGGCACTAGAAGCAAGGAAGGAATTTGCCATGCCCTTATAAAGACAAATTTTCCATGCACCCAGAGTCACATAGACTTCATGGTTAAGAATTGCCCTGTTTCAATTTACACAGGCAGGCTGTGCTGCCACTGTGCCCTGAGGATCATGATAACATCTCATACACCTATATATCTTTGCATTCTATAGTTTGTTATTTATTAAGTATTCCTTTCCAGAAGAATCATCAGTACTAACCAGACCGGAGAGGAGCCCCTTTGCCAGGAAGCTGCTTCTCTCAAGATTCCAGTTTCATGAATCAGATTTCTGTTTAACTCATTTTTTCTGGCACAAAATACAGCAGATTCATTCCATGCAGACATGTAACAGCAGAAAAGGGTGCAAGCATCTTTCAGGGGGGAGTAAGCTAGTGTATGAAGGGAAGAAGCTAGTATATCAAGTCCAATTTGATAGCTGTCTTTTCCTCAAGCACACAGAACTTGCCAAGTAGGTGCACTCTGCTGTCCATTTTTACCTTTCTTTTTTTTCCTTGTCACTCTGCTAGAAACCAACACTCATGTTTTGTAAACACCTGCACCCCAGTTTAGGAAACAACGATGGCTATAGGGGAAGCAGGAAGAATTTGCAAGAGTTTTACTACAGTGCTGACATGCTCTCAGCGGATATAGGGGCATACTTGATCCAAACAATATCTCACAGGAATGTTTTTCTCCCTTGGCTAAGCAAGATTTAATCTGTTAGAAGGTTTGGTGGAAATCTGTAAAAAATATGTGGTATGAAAATACCAAATTGTGAGTCTGAGATTAAAATACAGCCTTGCCTTTCCACTGACAGCATGAGGTGCATGCTGTTTGCTTACTCATCAGAGTAACCAGTCTGGTGCATCTTTCCAGGTTTCCAATATTAGATTATCTGAGGATATAAAATCAAGCTGGCAGAATGAGTCAGCTGATAGATTATTGCCTAGTAAAGAAAAAGCACAGGAATCTCATTATATTTGCCTACAAAGAACCACATGTACCTAAAAGGTTGTAAAGATCATAAGCAGGAACTCTAATTACTGCTAATATGCTCTGCTTCATGTCTCAGATATTTCTTTTATATAATTTCTTATTAATATCTTAGAGTTAACAAAATACTTCAAACAAACTGATGAATACTGTTTCATTGGCCTCACTACAAATTCAAGCAATAATACCACAATAGCAGTAGAAGTTATTGTTAAAAACCAAACAGGTTCAGCTCAGTGGTAACAAATACAACTAAGAAAATGAGATATTAACTCCAATGTTAATAGGAGGACAGTTTAGATTGCTAAAATTCTTTTTGTCTATTATGGACACCACACCTAATTCTGTACTTATGTAGAGCTGAAAATTAATATTTCACTTTACACATATATGTTTTATATTCCCAGCTAGAGCTGGGATAGATGATTGCTGTCTGGCAGCTGCTGCTGCTACGCCTTTGCACAGCAGAAAAAATAACCCAACAGCAGCAAAGCAAATGACAGTGGTATTCAATTAATTGTCCCTCTGGAAGCTGGAAACAGTTGTCCACTCTTCCACTGGGAGCCTGTACATTCTCCCACTCTTTTTCTTGACATGCCTGTGGTGTAGCAACTTGACAGCACCCCACTTTTCCCCCAGGTCTGGTCTGACCAAAGGAACAGATATGGTGGTCTCACTTTGTTCCCAAGGAGTGCTTCTCTGCGTGCTGTCCTGTGGGGCAGGTGAGCTCAAACTACAGAAGGTCATTCGAGAAGTCTTATCAGGAGAAACCTGCTCATCTTTCTCCTGCATTGGCCAGAGCACTTTACCTATAAATACCATAATACCAGTGGGGCTCTTCAGGGAGAGTTGGAGGGAATCACACCAGCAAGATGGTCTGAGTAAAACTGCAGGACTCATGGAAAGTGGTACCTGAGGTTTACTGGGTAACAAAGACCCTTTTTTCACTTAGATTTGGACTGAGCCCTTGCAGCCTTCATCTGAGTCCACAGGCAGTAGGAATGCCTGGCACTCTTTCCCATCAGGAGGACTTCGGAGGTAAAAGGCATCTGTGGAAGACTGACTCTGACTAGAAACCAAGTGCTCATTAAAGCCAATGAGTCCCTCCCACGGGACATAGCCCTTCAGGAACAGGCTGCTCCAGTGCGGGTCTCTCGCCTGCTCCCATGTAGACTCCTCTCTCCACAGAGCGACAGGTCCTGCCAGGATCCTGCTCCAGTGTGGGCTTCCCATGGATTCCTTCAGGTACATCCACCTGCTGTGGTGTGGGCTCCTCCATGTGCTTTAGGTCAATCTCTGCTCCACTGTGCTCCTCCATGAGCTGCAGAGGCACAGCTGCCTCGCCATGGTCTGCACCACAGGCTGCAAGGGAACCACTGCTCCAGGGCCTGGAGCACCTCCTGCCCCTCCCTCTCCACTGACCTTGGGTCTGCAGGGCTCTCTCACACATATTCTCACTCCTCTCTCTGGCTGCAGTTGCTTTTGTGCAGTAAGTGTTCCCCTTGTTAAACATGTTATTCCAGGATTCCTGCCACTGCTGCTGATGGGCTCAGCCTTGGCCAGCAGCAGGTCCATTCTGGAGCCAGCTGGCACTGGCTCCATCAAACATGGGGGAATTGTCTAGCAGCTTCTCACAGAATCCTTGCCTCTGGCCCCTTCTCCAGCTACCAAAACCTCATCACACAAACCCAATAAAGCATTCCACCCTTCTGGCCTCCCTGGGGGAAGGGCAGATATCTACACAGCTGGCCATCAGTCCTCATCCAAGGTCTTCTCCTCCCGTGGCCAGGAGCAGAGCCCTCTCTGATCATCAGTGAGGGAAAGGTGATATTGCAAAGGAAGAACAAGCTAATGTGGAAGCAGCAAGGAAATGCAGCAAACTATGATACTGAGATGTGGAAGGAAAGCAACTTGCCTGAGCCCTCCCACAACGTACAAACAAATGCACAGGCCAAATGCAAAATGGCAGAGCAGAACCATAGTTTCCATAGTTTCTGTCACAGAAGCCATGACTACTAGCTGTTAAAAAAAGACTTAATGGTCAATAGCTTCCTGTCATCTCAGATAGTTACAAAACAAGAGGGATGCAGGTGCTGCCAGCCTGTCCTGTGACACCATAAGCATGGTGACCGTCACTGCACGCCTGGAGAATGCCACAGCTCCAGAGAAGCCATGGTCCCTCACTGCTCCTGAGGATTATCTCCACAGAGGACAGCACCTTCCTACAGAAACCTGCTTTTTTCTTCCCCCTGCATAATTTTTCTCTAGTGAAGCCTAGCGAAATTGCCCAGTATTGCTTTGTCTGAGCATGAACTGCTTGTAGTATGGTTGACCAGCTCCTTCCTGCAGCACTGTGATGGGAGGAAAAGGCATGCTTTCTTTAATTTAATAAGTAAAATAAAATGGAATGAAAATGAAAAATATTCTTAATGAAAGGTTTGTTTTTGTTTTTTAATAAAGAAGAAAAATTCAAGTAAGAATAGTGTACCAAACAGTTCTAATAAACTTCAAAACTTCCACTTGAAGAAAGAGAGTTACTGGAAAACATTTCTGAGGCCAGAGAGAATTCTGTATTTACTAACAGGCAAAGTTCAAAAGATTAATCACAGAGTCTTTGATATTTTATCATGCAAAAGAATAATCCTGATAAGAAAAATGTTTTGGCAAGAGCACCCTCACTGTTGAGCACATGATGGTTACTCTGGAAGAGGGAACAAGATCTAACTTGTTGAATGGCCCTGCAAATGCAGAAGAAAAGCAGGTTTTACTGAACACTGGTTCTAGTCACTTCTGTAGGTGTTTGTCCAATTTCTTGGACTGCCTCTCACAGAGCACCAGTGGGAGGAATGAAAATAGAAAAGTCATCTTGTTCATGCCATTTATTTTTCCTTTTTCTCATTCCTGCCAGTTTTAATGTTGGGAAAGGATTCTCTAGGGGGAATCGTAAGGCCATTTGTCTCTGAATCACAGAGAACAACAGGCAGCTCAGTGAAAAACCACTCTGGGGTAAAAGAAATCCAAACCACAAGCCATCAAGGTGAGTTGGCATTTCCGCCCCTGGTTTTGCAAGGGATTAACTATTAATAAGGATTTAACTAATCTCTGCTTTGCCTGTACAGCTGAAATAATAATAATGGCCATACATCTTGTAGATCTGTTGTATTTCCTCCATGGCAAGTCTGCAGCAGTGAATATAGCTTCAGGCTGCTTATATATTACTGAAACTCACATCATTGTGCTTTTCTGACCCTTTTTCTCCATTATCATTAAAAAAGAAAAAGTGGTTTGTTTTTTTTTTCCACTCAGACTGCCGTCACTCTCCATGCCCACCATATATTATTTTCCTTTTCATTATCTCAGCCACAACAGTAAAAGTACAAAATGAAGCACAGATGAAAAGCCTGGAGCTATCTTAGAATGCCTGATGTCACAAGAATTACCTAACTAGCCAGCTTCCCTTTGCAATCAGATTTGAGATGATACCATGGCTGGAAACCTGTAAGGTGTTCTTAGTTCTGACTTTCCTTCTGCCTCTCTCTTGTTTACATATTTTTACAGTCTCCAGAAGTTCAAGTTTTATCTTCTACACTTTGATTTCACAAATATTCTTATTCATGTTTTAGGTTGCATGAATGTCTGAGGTTTCTAGAAGAGACTAAACCTTGGTTTTCAGGACAACCCACAATTTCTGGTGGTAAAATAAAAGCCTTTTTAGCCACAACCCATAAAATATGCATCACTGTGGAAAATTTTTATTGATAGCCTTTTTTTCTCTCCTGGTTAGGAGATACCTCAAACTTCAGGACAACTTAATTTCTAGCCTAATAAATGGTCCTAGTCGTATTAGCTGGAGCCCAGCTTTATCCCTGTGTCTCCTCAGGGTGAGAAGAAGGGCAGGGAAGGTGGTCATCCACTGCCTTCCTAACAACACCACAGGAGCTGCAGGGACTTCAGTCACAGGTGACATGGAAACAGGTCAGCTGCTGTGTGTGGAAGCCAAGTGAAATGCAGATGGCAGTCTCAATATTTTGAGCTGTTGTGATCTCATGACACCAAAGAAAAGAAAAAGAAAACTAACTACTTCAGATTTGACCTTTTCCAGTTCTGGACAAAACATTATCAAGGAGACTTTTGGCTTTCATCTCTTCAATTAATATCCACCTCCCTGGCAAATATATTATGAATCCCATCGGTTTCTATGCAGAAAAAAACAAATGTTAAAAGAAACCAATCTTTTTGAGTGTAGGGCCTTTTTTTATGGTTTTTTTTTTTCCTTTTCTTTTTTCCTTTTTTTATCTCTACTTTATTCTTTTGTCCAGAAATCATAAAATTGGTTCCCAACTTAGACCCCAATTGTTTATGACAATAAATCAGTTGATTTCAGTTTTTCAGTGCCATCCAAAATGACTTTGTAATCTGGAAAAAAATTATTGTTCTGAGGAGAAAGGGAGCAATGGACATTTCCCAGGCTTTTTTGACCTTCTGAGCAAGAATTGGAACTTGCCTAGTGGTTTAGATGCTAATCTATCTACCCAGTGTGTGGGTGTGCTCTGAGTCACAGCCAACATGTGCACTCACTTCTAAAACAGGGCTTCCTAAATATTTTTGTAAGGGTAGCTTTTGTTTAACTTTCATTTGGCAGAGTCCCACATTGGGAACAGCCAGGAGCTCAGGAAAGACCATATGTTGCATGTAGAGCTGCTAAGGACAACTTCAAAAGATTTCAAATTTTTTCTCTCAAACTGAAGAAGAAAAGACTCACCCTTCTCCCTAATATGATTCAAGATATTGGTTTTTCCTCACCCACTTGCCAGAAAACCACATCTGTCAGACTTCAAGTGTGCAACAACTGTCTGTCCACAGTGATGCTAAATGTCTTTTATCTGTTTTTTTTTTTGTTTTGTTTTTTTTTT
>VXBU01000694.1:0-155241 GCA_013400315.1 Bombycilla garrulus | reverse complement strand
TTTGTTGTTTGGGGTTTTTTTTCTGTTTTGTGTCTGGGTTTTTTTTTTTTTGTTTCTTTGTTTGTTGTATTTATTTTTTTTTAACCCATGCCCAGTTACCAAGGGACATTCTGCTGAGGATGTTCCAGGCAACTGTAACCATGTAAGTCTGAGCAAACAGGTTACAGTGGCCATATTCAGGCAGCGGGTACTGCAGAGATTTCTGCAAGAAGTACATTTTGATATTGTTCTCCCTATTACATAACTGGGAATGGGGATAATGAACATGTTTCAGTCAAAGCATCAGAGGTGTTACAAATTGCTTTCTCTCTAGGAGGCCCTGTTATTAACCCAGTTACTCCTGCTAATAATACCTGCTGCTCTGCAAATAAGCCTGAAAAATGCACTGGGGCCAGATTCAATAAAGGGCTTTGGTGACTCAGAGTTAAGTTGGTCTAATACCCCATATTTAAGATCTCAGGCCTTTGAGCAGAGTCTGAATCCTGAGCAATAGATCTATAAAGTGAACAAAGAGTGTTAGGAGCTTGCAATAACAACCCCAAGCAGCTTAGCATGTACCTGCATAGACCTAGCCAATAAAGCTGGCTGGGTGGAGAGAGAAACCTTCAAACCCACCTGTCAAACCTGCAAGGAGATACTTGCATTTGTTTGGGAGCTGAAAACTGGATCCCTTCCAAAATTTAACTTTTTTGGCTTTTTTGCCCCCTTTATTTATTTTCCTTTTTTTCTCCTTCCCTTCAGAGAACTGTGCAGGCCTTATGCTTTTTAGTGTTCCCTCTTTGCCACAGATGCCACACAATCATAGGAGACCCTGCTGCTGGGAACGGGATGTCCCAAGTTTGGTTCCTTGCTTTGGCTGCATGTTGTGCATGGGAAGGGGGCTGCTATTCCTGCCCACCCTCCTCCCCCAGGTTTATGCCATTAGCAGCTCTAAAGTAGGTCAGCCTGAGTGGGCTGGAGGGATGTGCTCCTCATCCTCCATCTGCAACTGTGCAGGAAATATTTCAAGAAACACTGGTCCATAAAGAGAAAGAATATTAGGCAACTGGGTCCAGTTTTCTCATGCTCAGGACACGCACCTGGCATGAGGGCATCCACATTTCTGGCCCGTGTCTCTGCTTGGGTTTCTGTGTTTTACCCACTGGTGGTTGAATGTGAATGACAAGAAAAAAGTCCCAGCAGGGAAACTAAAACTCAGGCCTGTCCAGCTCTGCTTGGAATGAGTAACCAGCACCAGGCTGGTGGCATGCTTGAATGTTACTGGCCTGTTGCCAGAATAGCATCACTGCTGCTGGCATGGCTTTGTCTCAAGAGACTGAAAAGATTCGAACATTCTCTGTTCAAACAGGGAATGAAAATCTGCAAGTCCTCTGAAGTAAATACTCAGTCTACTATGAAGTGCTCGGGCAGAGAAAATGAATTTTGCATTTTGTCAGCAAAAAAGCAAGAGTCACTGCACATAATAAGGTGAGAAATATGGCCCTGAAAGCTGAATATTTTTAGTGTATTCTTGTGGGACCAATTGTCCCTACAATAGGCTTAGTTAGGGATATGTACAAAGTGACACTTGAATTACTTACTCAACTCCACTAAGACTGGGACATCTCAGGATATGCATGGATATACAGCTTCAAGGTCTTGGTAAACTGAAGAGCAAATAAGTTTTTTAACTTAATCACCATTAGCTTTGTTGGGATTTTAGTCTTAAATGTCTCAGCTGGGTCAAGTCCCAGGTCAGAAAATCTGGTATGGATTTGACACCTTACTACTTTTAAATGGGAGCTGCATGGGATAGAGTCTCCTGCAGACTGCAGCGCTCCAAAGTCCATTCCTCTAGAAGGAAACACACCACCGTGCAAAATTTTGTACTCAGTTATGTCATTACCACTTTGACAGTGTAACTGGGCCAAAAATACTATAGCAGGATTAGTTTGTGGGTTTTTTTTGCTTTGAATTGTTATTTTTTTGTTGTTTCATTTTTCATAGCCAAGGTTATGCTATGGTCTGGTGAGAAATACAAGTAGACACCTCACTACCAACGGCTTTATGTGGCCAGTGCAGTAGAGCCTCTATCTCCTGGGAATCCACTACAGCAGACACCTTGCAGATGTGGTTGAAGAAAAAAATCTCGAGAGTCAGAATCCTTCCTGAACTCAGGACCACAGTGGGCCGTAGATGTGCATACGATGGCTTTGAGATGCTACGTGCAGGCTGAAAGATACTGCAGACGTATTCTGAGTCCATTTTAAACTTCCTTCTGCTGTTTTCTCCCTGAACATTGTTTCCCTTTCTTGCAGAGTGAGCCTCGGCCAGCCGCCCACTGTCCCTCAGAGCCCATCTCCCTGCACGGGGAGCTGCACGCCTCCAGCTGCTGGTAGCATTCCCACCCGCGTTACCACAGCAGCACAAACAGCAAACATTAAACACCAGGATGCTGTGTGGGCAAAGTCCCTGCATCCTCCGGGTTCCTGAGCAGCCTTTGTGCAGCTGCCAGGCCCCTGGAGGAGCCTGCTTACATCTGGGTGTTTGCTCCGTCTCCTTTTCCAGCAAAGCCTGGCATTTTTCTGGGGCAACTAAGACAACCTGTGCAAATGAAGTAGTCAGCAGTGGTTATACCAACTTTATGCAGAGAAGATTTTTAGTGGCCATTCTACTCAGAAAGAGCATAACTTAAACTGCTTCCCCAAATATACTTTCCCGTAACCTTTGACAGGCACATTTGTCCATCTTATAGGTCTGCCTGGGCTCCACCCTTTCATTGCATAAGCCCATTTTCCAAGGATAATTCAATGTGCAGGAATTCACATGGAAGTGTCTTTCAGTGTGGCTCTGAGTGGAGAAGCACGTGAATAGCACATGTATTATTTTTGGCTTGTTCTCAGGTTTTTTTTTCTTCCTTTGGACATACCTGATCTTCAGAAATTAAGGAGAGATACGGACCTCACTTCCTATTAGCTGACTACAGCTATAGATTGGATTGACATACACTGATGTGTTAATTTGGCAAGATATCAAAAAATCCACCAAAAAAGCTGACAGGTAGCACAGTTCCCTGGAAAACAGATTTCCTTAAATAAACCTTTTGTTTTGACAGTATGACAGCTCTGTTCAAGAACTGTATTTGTATAGGAACAGTGTATTTTGATTTTTCCAAGACATGCAATTTAACTGCACACGACTTTTTTGTTCAAAATGTGCACTTACAGGAGCTTACAGAGAGTGTGTTAGATAGATTAGAAATTAATTCCCTGTTAGGTTTTAAAAGAGTAGCTGTTCATCAGGAGATAACTAGAGTTGCATTTCTTGTGATCCACCTGAGACCAGTTCTTAGTCTAACATGATTTAGTATGTGAATCCACAATCCAAACAAAACAAAAGAAATCTTTACTGCCAAATTTGAGGAGTGATTAAAAAAAGGGGATATTGTTAAGGGGGAATTACCCTGCTTTTGAGGATGATCATTAATTTAAAAGTCTAAGTTTAAAAGAATGCATTCTGGCATGATCAAACAAAAAAATTATATTTGAAAATAAAAAAGAAAATGAAAATGAAAAAAAATGAGACTGAGAATGAGCAAGTGTCTGGGAAAACTGTTTCAGATAAAGACCTTTTAAACACTCCTCCTAGGCAACCACCATATTTTTGTCTCCTCAAGACAGAGAACAGATAATTCCCACATCTTGTCATTAGCACACACATAATACCACTGTGCTGCTCTTAGACAGCAAGAATGAAATATATTAATTTTACAATGTTTTTTCAAATCTGAAATCCATGTAAGCCATCCTGAAACTGCATTTGACATTTAATAGCTGAGAAACAGTCATCAAAAAAAAGCAAATGAACAAAAAAAACCCCAACCCTCACTTCAAACAAACAATATTTGGTTGAAATATCATTGTTTGGTTCTAACATAAAGATGCTTTACTTTTAGAATAATTGAAGAAAAAAAAAAAGCAGTTATTAACTGTGAGAGAGAAAATTAATGTTCAAGCACAAAAGTGTTGGGGTTTTTTTGAGGGTTTTTTGTTTGTTGGTGAGCTTTTGATCGGTTTGTGTTTTTTTTGGGGGGGAGAGTAAAGTTTACTAAAGTAAAGGCTTAGACCAGTGTATTTTTGTTATATGCTCTTCTAGAGTTAAAAAAAATAACCAAACACAAACTATATTTGGGCTTCGGGAATGTACAAATATTACCTAAAGAAGCAGCTTAACCTAACATATTCAAAATACATGAGAAAATATGAAATCGTTATTTTAAAATAAAGTACAAAAGGAGAAGTGCAAAAAGATAGCTTCTGTTATTTTCCTTGGAAATTTACATTTGCAAGCAGCTATTAAGGAGTACTTAGAACTATGCCACATAGTTTAGAAGTTGGTTTATCCTGTTCTAGAAGCAACTACATATTTGATACACTTTTTTCTTTCCAAGAGGCGTAAAATCCATTTTAATGGCTAATTTACTATTTTTTCCTTTGAAAGCTGCTTCTGCCAAGAGAATTTCTATTGGCTTCAACAAAGTTTGCTCCAAATACCTGCTGAAATAAGGCAACAGACCACAGAAAACCCCAGCTCATACTCCCTTCAAGGGAAGAGAAAGAATTCACCTGTGGGCTGAATAAGATGGCACTACAGCACTAGACCATCACAGTTCTATGAAAAACATGCCACGTGGCTAACTGCAGGCTAATTTTTCAATGTTGTGACCATCCTGGTGTGTCTTGGAGGTAAAACAAACAAACAAACAAAGAGCAAACCCAGACCTCTTAGTTTTTCCTTGCAAGACTTTTAGGGAGACAAATGGTATTAAGCAGAAGGCACGTGGAAATGCGTGGTCACAGATAGCTAGACCTTTGGTTCAGGAATAAAGTTTTGAGTTTCTTGTTGACTTCACATAGCAATGAGTAGAAAACCAACAGCTCCCAACAAGTAGATCCAGACTTCCAGAGATGTATACCATGCTTGTTTCTTAGCATGTTATACCATTCTTTCTTGGCTGAAAGAATTTCTTAAAAGATTTAGGTTTTTCTTTATAAGCTTTAATCTACAGTGGGTTGACATTTTTGGTTCAATCCAAGACATCACTTAGTTTTGGGCTGAAAAGCAACACCCACTGAGGCATAATTTAACCCTTTACAGCTAGAATGGACCCATTCAGTGCTCTGTTTGTCATTTTAACATATCAGCTACACATTTGACCTGTTCTGGGCAAGAGCTTAGTACTGTAAATGCAGTGAGGCTGGTCCTCCACACAGCCCTTTCTTAAGCCCATGGGGTAACTCAGTTTGCTTCAGGGGGGTCACTGCTGATTCATGCCACCAGAAGGTGTAATTAATGGACCCAGCTCATCCATCCTGAGGAGTTACATGGCTTCCTTCCTCCTATGGATTTAGTTCCTTTGGGCTTGATTTGATTTCCCTAGGCAATTTTTTCAGCCCCTACAGTGCTGCATGTCACATTTCTGTGAATTTGACAGCCAAACTGAGACTGAGAAATCTCTGTCTCTCTCACACACATGCAAATGCAATGAAATACAGGAAGAAGTTAAACTTCATACATGAAACTGAGCAATTTGAGAGGTCCAGTGACCTTCTATCTTCCATGAAAGGCAACTGGATGATTTTAACCCACTATGACTTCCATTTTCTATTTAACATTAAAATGAACAACAGAAAGAAAAGAAAAAAAAAAAGTTTATAAAAAAAAAATCATTTATATTGCTGAGGTTACTGCAAAGCTAAAAATAAAGTATTGTCATCCTGCTTTTTAAAAACATTTAATAGGACACTAGGCATCAGATGTTTTTTTTGGGTTTTTTTGTTTTTGTTTTTGTTTTGTTTGTTTTTTTGTTGTTGTTGGGTTTTTTTTTAGCAGAAATATTTTAAGTCCAGGTTTCATTTAAGCTCAGTTACAGTCAGTTGGTTATGAGCTTCGAAGTCAGCTCAGCAGGACACTGTGGTGAGGATAATTTTTATCTCTCTTGCCTTTTGCATATACAAAGCAGGGAGTAGAAAACCAGACAAAAGAGAAAATGCACCTCCACAGGTAAACTGCATCTTTGCTGACATACCTGTCCTATTCTGCTCCCAAAAATGAACACAAAGCCCTGTACAAAGGGACATTTTCACAAACAGAACAAAGACAATCCTTCAATCTGCAGAAAATTTTAAATAATCTCCTCACAAAGCAAGCTAGGCCGTTCTTATAGGCAATATTTCTTTAGTTGAAAGGGAGAAGGGTTGGGTTTTTTCACTGAATTTTGCTCTGGCAGTGCACTGAAGTGGCTTCAGGACATACCAGTTCTATTTCTACATTTGCTTAATATTTTGTTCAGACTTGTCCAGTCCAGACTTAGTTACCCGACTTTATTGTAGTCAGCTACATTTCTACCTTTCTGTCATACTCATCTTTAGCATGCTGGAAATCTGACTTGGTTATTTCACTTAGTCTTTTAAAATATTCCCAACTGTTTTAAAAGCCAATATGTACAGATTTTATTTGGTTTGTTGCTTGTATTATATTTTCTGCTAATAAAAAAAAAATTTCTTGTTCACAAAGAGGTTCTATGACAGTGTACTTTCAGGAGGGAGGGATGGATTTGGGTATATTCTCACTGTGCCCTAATTTCAGCTGACATCTGGATAAAATATCAGAAAGTATGCTGATGTCTAAGGAAAGTGAGGCATAATATTGTTAAAAAAGCCTAAACCGTTGTTTTTAATCACACCGTGTCTCTCTTGACAATGCTTTCTTTGCACTCTAGTCTGCTCCTTAAGTAACTAAAACAAAGCTCATTGTTCATGTTCTCTAACACACAAGCAGCTCCACACCACAGCACTCTGCAAACACAAGCAGAAAGTCGAAGATTAAAGCAAGTTTCTTCAGAAGCTTTTATATCAGAGCTGTGCATACAAGCATCCTTTCTTTTGCTTGCAAGTACACTAATCATATTTCCATTGCGTGCCTACAATATAAAGTTAATAGCTTCCTTATTTCCTTCTTTCAGCATTTCCCCTCTACTCCCTCAATCTTTTCAATTATACAACCCAGATAATTTCTTTCATTTCCTTCCTCCAGTGTCCTGCTTTCATTTCTTACACAAAATCATATTTGGTGACTTACACTTTTCTTGAGGATAAGCACACGATAGCAGCATCTCTTGCTCCACCATGGTGCTGTCTGTTGCAGGGGTCAGTGGTCCCTTGAATAGCGCTTTAAGAAAAAATTTTGGAAAGCTAAGCTCACTCATGCAGGCTTCTGATCTTCTCCAGTACTCTTGGCTTCTCTGTGTGCTGTCACATGTTATCCTCCCTCCTGAGAAACCTGTGAAACGGGTCTGACAACACACAACTTGTGTGTCAGAAGAGTTTTAATTGATTCATTGCAACAGGTACCCACCCTCATTAAAAAAAAGCTGTTGAAAGGAGTAGTCTCTTAGCGCCTCATTTGAAATTACAGAACCTGCCCAATGTCACAGCTGGTGCACTTTAAAGGGAAACTACTTGCTGGGTTTGCGACTACACAGGAAATTATTTCAAATCAATCTTAACGTGCCAAATAAACCACAAATAACGGTAGAGTTTGGATGCTTCTGCAGCGTGGGAATGCAGGAATCCTTCTGCTGTGCAACGGGGTGCTGAGGGCTGCCACTGCATCTCTCCAAGGCATGATGTCCTGTGGTACTAAGCAGCTCCACATCTCTCTACAGAGTACTCTGTCTCCGTGACAAGCCATTCTGATTGCTACTGAAGGGGAAAAATTGTGTGGGCCTGATTTCTGAAGAACGCATCTCCAAGAATATGAAGTTTTTAGTGCTTCAGTGCTTGCAGGGAAGATTCCCCCATGCAGCAGCCATGGAGGTTGCTCTGCCTTTCACCTGCTCCTGTTTACACAGCCAAGGCTCAATGAGGAGCCCCCAGCACTGCCCTGCAAGCCTCTCTCAGATCAGTTACCATTTACCTGTTACACCTGTGACCAAGAACAACTGCAGGTGGACCCTGATTCTGATCCTGTAACAGCTTCACATCAGGGTGCATCTTGTAGTGCTCCCATAGCAGTTCTCTCCTGCTTTTACAAGCTGGTGATACCATCTCCAAGTGAGGCTGTAGTTAGCAAGGAAGCAAAAAGCAGCAGACATGGGATTTATTCCTGACTCTGCCTCTAATTTGTCCTGTCACCTTGGGCAAATTGCTTTACCTCTTGGTGTTTCTGTTTCCCCATCTCTACCACGTGCATAATTATAGTTCACTTTCTATGGGAAATGCTTTGAAATCTCTTTACAAAATGCAGCATGAAAGAGGAAGCTATCATTATAGGACACTTGTAAAATATTAGGCTATGGCAGACAATAAACACCAAGCATATGAAATTTTAAGTATATAAAGTGTTTTGTTTTAAGAAGAACTTGACCTTATTGTAATAATGATATAAGAAAAAAAAGAAAAGAAAAAAGAAAAGAGATATTCCTACAGAATTTGGCAAAAGCTCAGATTCTATTTTCACAGTGGAATGATGAGAGAAAAATCTAAATCAATTCTCACTTCTAGGAACACTACGCCCTCCTGGAAATAACAGTTCCACCAGAGGCTCCTCAGTGGAAAATGATATAATATGGCAATTTCCTGCTTTTCTCTCACCTAGGTTAATAAAATTTCTCATTTTAAAGCCTGTGACTACTTGCATTATACTCAATAGCCTAAATCCTCACCCTCATTTTCTTTCTCTCTCTTTGAAATCTGAAACTCAAAAAGCTTACAAAGATCAGTTTTGGTTTAGTTTATTCACGTGCAGGTTAGATTGAACAGATTGATGCAAAGTTGTATTTTGCAGAGATGAAATTCACTCATATGGGAGTCTTGTACTTCTTTTAATACTTCAGTAAACAAAATGAAAGAGGTGCCCAGAGAAGTTGTGGTTGTTCCATCACTGGAAGTGTCCAAGGTCAGACTGGTCAGTACTTTAAGGAACTTGATCTAGTGAAAAATTTTCGCTGCCCATGGCAGAGGGCTTGGATTAAATGATCTCTAAAGGTCTCTTCTAACCCAAAGCATTTTGTCATTCTGTGCATGTATTCATCCACTTCTGCAGTGCTGCTCATCAAGGAGCCTTCCTCAATGAGGAGGATTGTAAAGGGCACAACAGTGAACTAATTTTCCCCTGGACTTTAGAGCAAATAATTTTCCACCTGCTCTGCTTGGGAAGACAGCAGTAGCCAGACTGCGAGAAGAGCCAGAAGATCTTGGCTTTCCTGCCTGTGCTTCTGCTGCCATAATCCATGTACTTTCACCATCAGGCTGAAGGCATCTCAAAAGATAGCAACATTCTTGAGATGATACACTGAGGACTCGTATAAGCTTGAAAAGTAAAATAGATTTGCAAAAGCTTTCAGGAATTATATTGTTTGTGTGGTCTTTTGTGAAGAAGCTAAGTTTCTGCTTTTTCTCTCTGCGTCCAAAAGAAAAAAGACAGTTCTCAATAGATATTTATTTATCCACTGTCCTGCTTATACTAAATCCTTAACATGGGTGATAGCCCAGAGATTAAGCTGGGCAATACTGAACTGAAGATAAGTGGATGTGGAAAAATAGCTTTTTGTGAAATACCTCTCAGTTGCACATTAATACTGACACATTCAGAAAGCTCACCTGAGTCTTGAAACATAATTCTCTACATGACTTAACATGGCCAGCCAGCATTATTATAGACCAGGATAATAATGCATATAATAAATGCATAACCTACTTGCTTCTTACTCCATAATCCACTAACTTCAGAGTCTTGTTCTAGGATGTCCTAAGGTTGCTTCACCGACAATTTATAGTATGAGGTGAATCACTTCGAGCTGCAAGCTCCGAAACTCTTGGAAGGGCATTTGCAGAAGTGTGTACTCATTTGAATTGTCTGAATACATATAGTTGCAGTAGGTGACTTCTTGATAACCACATTCTCAAATGAAGTACATTGCCAGACTCATAGTGGGCATCAGATAAGCATAGTCTGATTTAAATGTCAGTGGAAAGAACTGCTATAAAAAAAAGGAAAAGCTTTCTGTAGAGAGATAGTATAAAAATTGCACAGGCAATACTTTAATTTTTTTTCTCTCTTCCTGTGGATGGAGCATGTAAGGAATTAAAACAGTTCCTCAGTCTTTGGAAATAAAAGGCACAGTGTGAGCTGTTTCCAATTTTTTACATCACAGAAGTGAAAAGTGTCAATTGAAGCTGTGCTATTTGTTTGAGGTAACACTTGGATGAGTGAATGAGTGAATACATTTGCTTAAACATCAAATCCTAAAAATCTGAAAAGCTTCTAGGTTAAGTTAACCAGTATTGCCAACTTTAGCCAAAACACCAGGAAGGGCCAAGTTTATGTACAATAGCATTCTGTTGCAATCATGAAATTAAGAGTATGAAGTAGTGTCAGCCATCTATGTCTTTGGATAGACTCCAAACACTCAAACGGATGCATACATTTCTGTGTCAGTTACTGCAAAGAGTGTTCAAATGACAAACATCCCATAATTGCTGTCCTCAATCTTCTAAGAGGCTCCTATCTATAAATTATCACCACTGTCTGAAAAAAACCCAAACCAAACAGTACAGGTTTACAGTAACTGGGCAATTGATGCTTGTCTCCACTTGTGTCACTGAAGTGACAAAATAACCAAGTCGTGCTCTCATCTGCTTCCTTATAATGCTCTGTTTGCCCTCACCTCAATATCTTGCTGTAACCTACAACTATGTGCGATTAACTTTCTGTGGAACTGATGAAAAGTTGTTCAGTTCAAGGCTGATTTGGGAACATGCCAAAAGTCTGAGGGTGGACCCTAACTGGCATTCAATGGAACAGGTTTAAACAGCTGTTTCTTTAAACAGCACAGATTTTCCACTACAGCTAATAACTTTTGCTATCCAGTGCTATGTGAACACCAAGTCTTGAATACATTGGTGCAGAGAGGCGTATTATGGTGCCACTCAGACCATTTGGGTGATCTTTGCCTTTCTGTTCTAACTGAAGAACCTTAAAATGCTTAATTCTGCAGAATAGTGTTTGTTTGAAAAAAGATTTTGGGTACTGCTGCTTACAGGACTGGGCAAGCAGAGGAAAGGGAGCCAGAGCTCTCTTTGGAAGAGATGAAGCTCTGAGAAACTGTGAGAAACTCTGCTGAAACTGCTGCCTTGCCCTGGAAGCAGTGAGCTGAGAGGTGATGAAACACAGAGATGCTGAGCATGGCACTAGGGGAGCACACATCCACAGTAGCTGTGTGCAGGTGAGAGGCACAGCACACCCAGAGCTGCTGTGTGTAAAGGGCTTTAGGAAGTGTAATCTTCTTTCAGCTGTATGTTTAGGCAAGAAGCTGTATCCCAAATTCCAGACACCTGTGGTGTAGATCCCTGTGTGTGAGGTGGTCAGCCCAGGCTGTCTCCACAGTCATGGGCATGCTGAGGGCATAAGTGGTGTGAGCTGTTCTACTCATGTTCTTTAGGAGAAGGTGAGCCATGCTCTAGTTCCCTTTGTGCACTGATTCTCTCTCTGTTGTCTGTAAAGGGGACTCCCCCACGACCAGCTCTGAGGTGAACTTCTGCATTGCTAAGACGAATTCTGCTTTTCAGGTGCTGCACAAAACCAAATAGGTTGCATTTGTTTTTGTAGTACAATTTTCTATCTGTTTTCTCAGACAAGGGATAGTTTCCACTAAGCTGTGCCCTGCAGAGTCCAGGATGACCCTGGAACCATAAAAGCAAGAGGAACCACAAAGCAATACACAGCATTAGCAGTGCTGAGCATGTCACTGCCTAGGAGTAAAATTAGGGGTCCTGTGTAGATCACCTGAAATTTATCCTAAACCAAGATTTTCTGAACATGACTAAACTGTTGAATTTTTTTGTTAGGTTATTTTGGTTATCTGTTTGTTTGTTTTTAAATTTAAATTAAACAGCAACTCAAAATTGTGATTTCTCAAGATCACAAACCAAATGCCATCAAATACTTTTAGACAAAATCTAATTAAAGCATCTACTGGCAGGGCAATTTCTGAAAGATATGTATCTGCCGTTAAATAGAAAGCAGATTTCTGAAGAGCAAAGAGTGGTAAGATAACTTGGTACAATGGAGTTATTTCAAGGAATGTAACTTTAAATACCAGTCCATTCAACACTACTATCAAAGTTTTTCCTTCTAAACTTCCAGTTCCTTTAGGTAAATGAGCGAATCCCATCAGGCTGAAAGGACTGTGGGAATGAAGTCAGCCAGCTAAATTGCTGCAGAAACCTGAAGGGCTTCAGGGACAAAAGGCTGGGAGGAAGTGATGTGCTTTCCCACTCTCTGTGAGGGTGATGCAATGTGTTGTTACCCAGCACTACTTTTTTTTACCTAGCTTCAGCTCAAGGCATCAACAAACACACCTGAAGGCAGCAGGGATGTGTTTAAACAAAGGACATGTGAACAGATTCAAACCTCAGACTTAAAACAGGCAAACAAAGAGACTGCATAAGGGAAAAAATAGGCAGTAGTAGTAATTGCAAGGGTAAACCATGCAGAATAATGAATCCAGCAATAAACTGCTGCCAGCACACACAGATTTCCAGTTAAGTCTGTGGGCTGTTCCACTGCCAAGTCCTGCCTGTTGAAGGGGGCACAATCAGGTAGAACATTTTTTTAAGGATTAAGTTCTCCTTCCAACTTGTCCTCTCTCCATATTTGGTTATGCTGTGGTGTGTGTTTGGATGACTGGCTGGTGAGCCGAGAGGGCTGATACCTGTGTTTGCTTCTGCCTCATGCTCCCACCTGCGGCAGTTCCCCTCACAGCCCCACTGACTGGGTTCATTACTTGCAGCTTTGAGTTGCTCAGGTCTGTAGCTCTTTGTTTTGCCAGTAGTGAGTCATACTACTCCACTATGGATGAAATAAAGTCAGATGGAAACTGCGAAAGCTCCATGTTAAACTCAAAATGTCATACTCTGGAGGTAAAGATTGTCCTTGCTGAAAAAAGTAGGGAGATGTAGATATTCATGTATCAGCCCTGGAATTCCTTATAATGAAAAATAAGGGTAATACTTAATAAATTCTCTTTTAATGCTCCTACATTAAACAGAAAAGGAAGGACTCTATTTGTAGTTTCCATTCAAAATGTATTGATAGAGAGCCATGTGCCCACCACTGGTTGTGTTTGGATCCTTTTCCACAGTTAATCTCTGTGGATCACCCTAAAACAAAGAAGTCAAGAAGCCCAGTTAATATAATTCCTAAAGGGAGGATAGCTGGAGAAAAGAAGGCATAGATAGATCCCTTGGTTGGGGAAATCTCAGTTAGGTGTCCCCCTCAGAGACCATTTGCAGCTGCTTCCATCTCTTAGAGCATCTGAGTGTACATCAGGGACCAGAAGCCTCCTTGAGCAGCACGGGGTCAGGTGAAAGCTGAGCTGGCTAAACCCCCCGTTGGACATGTTCCTCTTGTTGCTTGTAATTTTAAGTGATTGTCTGGAATTTAATCTATTTTTCAACTACAATTAGCATAAACTGGCACTTCCTCACCATTAGTGCTGAAACTTATTTTTGTCATGAATGAAAAAAACAGAGAGGTATAATAACAAGAGGAAGAGAATAGTCTTCCCTATTAGTCAGTGCATGTAGCCAGATTCTTTTAGGAAACAGTAATTAAGTATAAATAGACTAGATCATAGAATCATTGAATATCCTGAGTTGGAAGGCACCCACAAGGATCATTGAAGTCAAATTCCTGGCCTGTGCAGGACATCCCCAAGAGCCACACCATGTGTCTGAGAGCAGTGTCCAAATGCCTCTTGAACTCTGTCAGGGCTGGTGCTGTGACCACTTCCCTGGGGAGCCTGCTCCAGTGCCCAGCCACTTTCTGGGAGAAGAACATTCTCCTGATATCCAATCTAAACCTCTCTTGACACAGCTTCAGGTCATTTCATTGGTCTTGTCACAGATCACCACAGAGAAGTGATCAGTGCTTTTCCTCTTTACCTTGTGAGGATGTTGAAGACTGTAATGAGGTCCTCCCACCATCTTTGTTGCCCTCCTTTGGACGCTCTCTAACAGTTGAATGTCCTTCTTGTATTGTGACACTCAAAACTTCACACAATATTCAAGGTGAGGCTGCCCCAGCTCAGAGCAGAGCAGGACAATCCCCTCCCTTGCCCAGCTGGTGATGCTGTGCCTGATTCCCCCCAGGACAGGGTTGTCCCTCCTGGCTGCCAGGACACAATGACTCATGGTCAGCTTGCCATAGACCAGGACCCCCAGGTCCCCTTCTGTGGCACTTCTCTCCAGTATCTCACTTCCCAGTTTGTATGTTTGTTTGTCCCACTCTGGGTGCAGAATCCAGCACTTGTCTTTGTTAAACTACACATGGTTGGTAGATAATTCCAATATTTTCTGGAAATTGTAGGCCAAAACCAGAGGACACACTGAGGGTATTAAATGCACAGGAGATTCCTAGTACGATTTTGTATGTCAACTGAAAGAAGGGGATTATTTCAAGAGGGGAAAAATGCAACCACACACATTCATTAAAAGAAATCATAAAACTGATCATTTAGGGTGTAGAAGGCTGCTCAGAGTTAGCTGGAGGGTTTAATTACCCTGCATTTCTTAGATGAGTAAGATTCTTGACTTCTTTTCAATGTGCTGACCAGAGGACATATGTAAGCTTCACTGTATTTAGTAAATACCTTAGGGTAGACGAATTCCAAGTGACGTCCATGTGGTTTCATGCAGCAAAATGGTGACATGTCATCACCACCATGTTATCATCACACAAATTGCCAACATGGCCATGTTATTCACTAGTGAGTGTGACACCTTAATTGACACGGAGTGACATTTTTCTCCTTTACCGCACTTATAAGTCTCAGAAGTGTGGCTCCTTCCTAATCTAGTTTTAAGTCCCATCAATTCTTCTGTATTGACACACAGGCATGACTCCTGAACACATGCTACAAAGCAAGAGATCCTTACTAAATATATCTCCAAATTTTGGGAAAGGCTTACACAGAAGGAGTTGGCCACCAAAGGATCCTGAATAGCATAAAAGGCCCTGCAGAGGCAATCCAAATTTGGGCAATCTCTGAATAGATCTTTAACTCTACTGGATTATTTGTGTTCAACATGTTCAACAGCCGAAGTGAATTTGAAGGTCCAGATGTGTTAAGCTTTATGCTTAAGGAAGGAGTTAGAAATATTCCTGTACAATTCTACTTGGACAAGGGAGTCAGACGTGTCCATGCAGACCAGCAAAGAAAATGTCTCCCAGTCAGTCAGCAAGACAATGGGACATCCTCTACTTAACCACCTCACTAAGAACAGAGCAAAGTGGGGGTGCAGATCAAAAGTCAGGTAAATGCTCAGTTAGAGATTTGTCATCCTTAGATGAAAGGAAATGACGTGTTTGGTACACATTGGCTTAGAGAATGACAGCATGAAACTGTTTTTAATGCTGCATAGGACCAAGAATATTTCAAGAATACAAGTTTTTGAGGTATGCTGGTTGAATTTAACCAGCCTCCACTTATGTTCATTACCTATAGATGATGTTTCATCTTCACATAGGACTCCAGCTTTCTCACATCTTTGTGTGAAATGCTCCATACCTTAGTACTTTGAAGTACCGTATCCATTGATGTCTTTGGAGCTATCCACAGACACACAATTTTAGGAATTCTTTTATATTTTCAAATGTTCTCTGCACTAGGGGATCACATCTTCTTTATTATCCACTTGGCTACTGATTTCTTTGGCATCTGCGCTTTGCCTGCTGGGGATCAGGAGATTCAACCAAAGATATAAAGAAAAAAACACAGTCTAGGCTTATTTCCTTCATTCAAGTAGCCTAGATGTAAAAGTTGAAGATGTTGTACAGTGGACGAGGTTGTTGGGCAAAGTAAATATGAGTGTTTAAAAGAGAATATTTTAATGCTTTATCTGACATTAACTTCCAAAAGGTGATAAAGCTTGTTCATATAGCTAATCAATTTAACTTCACTAACAAAATAATTTACACTCAGTTTCTTGCAATTATCATGCCAGCTTTATGGTAACATCTGAAGGAAATAAGAAAAGTTAAAGCTTTATATTTTACACGTCTTTATGTGTATATGCACTTCTAATATTATGCTTCTGCTTACCAAAAATGCACCATCCCTTTGTGGCTAATAAAAAGAGCTCTGGGATAAAAAGCCAACATATATATGTCAATATTTCTGCTGTTAATTGCCCTGATCTTATGGATCTACATGGATGCCATGACTAAAACCCTACTGTTCTTTATCTAGTCACACACTCCAGCATGGAGAGTGAAGGCATTATCTAGTGGGTCTTACCACTGTTCTATAAAAATCTCTGTGAGCACTAAATATTTGGAGCTTGCAGAATGCCTTTACAGCAGAAGATGTTAACATTTCCTGGAAAACAGATCAAACTTGTTTACTATCCACACAAGGATGCCTCTCTGCCTATGAAGAATGTGTGTCCAAAAGAAAGCACAATTATAACACCGGAGAGTTTGAACTGGGTTGTCTTAAGGTGCTTTCTCACAATGTGCTACTCCTTCTGAACAGTACAATTTTTAAGCCATAAATTCTAAGCAAAATAGCGGATAACACAAGTTAATCCATGACCTGATGGCACTGTTTCATTACTCTTTCTTTGATAAATCTCTGTGCCTTATTCTTACACTGACAGTGTAAATTTTCTGTCACTTGTGGCTTTTTTATTGTTTGGGGGTCTATTATTTTTTAATTATTGTATTTCTTAAATAATTTGTGGTTTGCAATCTGATCTTTTTTTATATACCACTTAGGACCAGGTAGTTTGTAATTCAGTGAACATGAAAAGCAGAAGTGAAATGATAGTCCACTGGTAACTGAGTAAATAAAGGAGATAGGGTAATTAATAGGAAACTGATCCTATTGTTATTTAGCATATATTTTCTGCCTTGAGACAAAGGAACCTTTTTGAGTGATCACTTCAGTCCGAGTGCTGCGTAGCAAAGGCTTTGGAAAGAAGTGTGAGCTACCATTGTGTGTTGTGCATTTCTGCGTTTAAGGCTAGATATCCTGTTTGGTGATTTATATCAGAGTAATATTTGTTCCATTAACTATAATTAGAGTGATACAAAGTCAGATATAAAAATAATAGATAATACAGCTGATACCCTGAGCAAAGATCCACTAAACAAAAGTCCCAACTCTTTTGCAGGATTTTTTGGATACCTTATTTCATTAGGCAGTGGCACCTCAGCATATAATGTCAATTCAACAGCTAATGACGTAAGCAGATGGGACTTCTTGCTGTGAGTCAGCTCCATATTCACATTATTAGCATTTCAGTCCAGCTGAAGAGGGAGTGCTGAAGTGACTCTCTCAGTTCCTGTGCTTAGCTTTGGCCTAAGAGAGCACCAATTCGATCAAACACCAGCCACACAAAAAACATGCACTCCATGGAGTTAAACAATCCCTGTTACAGGGATTTTGGGCATGTTCTGTAGAGCCCCTCTTGCTCTGCACTGATTACTAATGTAGGCACGGCCTCAGAGTGCTCAGTGTTGCTACTTCAGTAAAATACTGATGGGTTTTTTGGTGATCAAACCACATCACCTCTGACAGTGGATGTTTCTTTAAAACAAAAGGTCTTGGGGGGAACAGACCATATTAATGGAAGGAACGGCTGGCAGGATAATTGAAATTCAGTATCATAGACCTGACTGGGGGGCTGGGGCTTTTTGATTGATTCAGTTCCAGTTTCTTATAGGATTTTAGCTTTTTCTATATATTAAGCTAAGAATGAAAGTATTTTAACTTTATAAAATGTATTTTAAAGTTATTATTCTGTTTCCAAATGAGAATATATTACCTCAAAACAAACAAACAAACAAACAAACAAACAAAAAACAACAAAAAAGCAAGACAACCAACCTACTAATGAACAAAAGCAATTTATCATCTGAATCCTTGAAAAAACTTGCATGAGTTTGAAATACCAGAGTTTCTTATAGGACTAGGTTTCATTTTCAAGAAAGCTCTATTCTTATACTATTTCTGAACTGACACAACTATACCAGCTATGGTCAAACACCTGTTTCAGAACCAAACCATATACTCTAATTCCTTTCAATAGCTGCTGCCACCTTGCAACCCCTTTCTCTGTGATTATTTCCCAGGAAAAGGCAGCAGAAAATTAACTTGTACATCCAGATTTGTGGTAAATGCCCAAGGAAGCTCACCTTTGCTCCCGTTAATTTGTCCTCCTGCAAAAAATTCCACAGTGCTCTGCATTCATGAAGTTTTTGTGCATTTGCAAAGATTCAAAAGAAAACAAATTTCTTTTTAGTGATGCAGAAAGATACAGATCTTCCAAGGAAGAATGTTTCTGAGCAGGCAGAACAGCAAATATTCCCTTCCTTTCCTCACCTAATTCCCTGCCACCACCCACAACATTTGGTCTCCTCCCAAGGTCAAAAATGACAGCTGTTTCTCTTCTCAACCTGAAAGATGTGGCATTAAAAACATTAGCATAAGGACGTGTAAGTCTTGGAGAGCATGAAGCTCACCTGCCCTGCCAAGGCAGTGGAAAGATTTATAGTTTCTAATTTATTTGGGTTGCACCACTTTTATTGTGGTAAAAAATTATACTGCTTTTTAAAATCCTGTCACTGCTGCTCCCAGACAGGAATAAGTGAATGCTACAATGTTGTTTTTTTTGTTTTTTTTTTGGATAGTCACATAACAGCATGCACAGTCAAAGTCAACTTTGTGCTTATTCAACAGGTTTTGGGCATTCTGGTAGAGCATCTAAGGTCAGGAACGGGCTTTACCTGTGATCCCAGTTATGGCCATTTGTCTGCAGGCATTTTGGTTTTATTCGGCACTGTCTCATCTCTCTCCCTGCACAACTTCTCCTTCTTGCCACCCAGCAGGAAGGTTAACATTTCCAGTAGAACAAAATCCTCCTGTGACTTCAGCTTGGACACTGAGAAAGAGAGGGATCTCCTCAGGGAAGCAAGGAGCAGAGGGATGGAAAGATGCTCAGGATTAGGGCAGTGGTGCTCAGCTGAAATGGTTCAGGCAAAGGCAACCCGAGAGCAAGCAGAGAATGTTTTTTGTCATTGTACCATGAGCAGCAGCTGGCGGCTGAGGCTTGATACCGTGAACTGCCAAACACGAGAGGCAGTGTGGGATGATCTGAGGCCACTGAGGGCCTGACTCAGCCTCCTGGGCAGCAGGGGTGGAAGTGCTGGGGCTGACCTGCTGTGGCCATTTGGGTAACCCAAAGGCAATAACCTCATTTGAGTAATTCCAAGGTTTTCAACAGTTTCTTAATCTGTGGGTAGCCACCCTGCTGTGTCATTCTTTTTAGGGAGAGAGAGGCAACTTCTCCAGGAATGGCCAGCTTCCTTTTCTCCTGGTTCAGTTCCAGCAGCTCCTTTTCCCACCTTTGCTGTGGCATGGAGATAAAAAAGAATTATTTATGTGTATATATATATTTAAAGTTGCTGTTTATACTGGAGAGAAAGGAAAAGGTTGATATATTAGCAAAAAATTAAAGAACTTCCTGAAGATCATATTAAGACATGCTTCCTGACGCCAACTTCAGTTAGTGAATGTACTCTCAGATTGCTTTGGAATTCTGCCCTTATCTAAGAGCTTTCTCTTAACCCTTGATCTGACTACTTTTCAAAAATCAAATTTCAAACAAATAAAATCAGTTTGCCAACACTGTGAACAAAGCACACGTTACTTTAACTCTTGCTAGAGAGCAGCCAATCAGAATGTGTTGTGACTCAGTTATTCATGAACTGGTCTAATTATCCTGTGAAACCTATAAAGAAACTTTCAAATTGCTTGTACACAAACGCTTTTTGATCAGCTCAGCTCTATTTTTTGGATGACCTCTCATGAACACATTAGCAGTCAGTTCTTCTCATATTTATATTTTTCATTCTGTCTGAGTTTAGGGGAAATATGTGTCATTTATAAATTGGCTTATTATAGCTTTGTGTTGAGCTCATATGTGGAACGCACTGATCTAAATTAGATTCCTTCATTATTCTAAATTGCAGCTCTAACAGAGGAGTTAAATACACAATTATATACTCATAATAACATGACTCTGGCCAAAAGGCAGTGGGGAGGTGTAAGATGCTGAGTGAGCCAACTGGTCAAGCAACAACAGAAGTCCTTTGTACAGCCAGCCATTTTCCCAAGGGCTTCCTTGAAACCCAAACAGCACTGTTTACAGTAGAAACCCTTCTCACAGAGGAAGCCCAGGCTGTGTTATGAGCACTGACTAGCCTTACATGGGGCTTTTCCCTCCCTTCACTGCTCTGGTGATACCTGGCGGCCCTGGCTTGGCTCTGAATGTTGGACTGGCCTTTAGATGCCAGCTCCTGTCCATAATGCCCACCGACCCCCATGTACAGGAAAATACCTGACTGTGACAGTTAACTGGTGATGGATTTCCATAACAGTTCTGTGCTGGGTCTCTGGGACTTTGGGTTAAAATTTACAGTGTTTTTAATGAGATCTGGGATGCTTCTGCTCGGGAGAGCTGGAAGCTGAGAGCAAGGAGACAAAAAGCACTTGATACTTACTAGGCACCCTGAAGGATAGGTCCTGCTTGGAAAACTCTCATGAACTGAGAGTTAATCACTCAAAGAAAAAGAGGAAAGATAGCAATAAGATGTAGGTCATGCTCTGGAAGAGCAGATTAGGGATGGATCATTTGAAAATGCCATCTGGCTGGCAGCCAGTCTTGCCCTCCTGGTAATGAAATATGCTTAGCATTTGCTATCACTATGAACACAGTTTAAGATTATGTATAGGCTGGACTTGCAAAGCATGACTTTTCCAAAGGCACAGAATTTTTTAGCTTGTCTTCATCACACATTTAGAAGTATGATCCACAGTTCTCAATATATACTGCAGTGCAGGATAGGGTAAGATGTCCATCACATTTGTAACTGAGATAGGTAAAGAAATTTTTTATTCCAAAGCTCCATTTCATTAGTAATATGAGATATTTCTGATTTGTGAGGAGTCTCATAAGGTACCTATACACATGCATTTATAGAATGTTCTTAAAATACATCATCAAAAAAGTTGATGAACCCAAATTCATAAAGTACTGCAAAACTCCACCCTACTGCACATTTAGTGAGGGAGACAGCAGAACACAGCCTCAGATTTAACTCATGCTGTGCCTAAACTGCTTCTCAGTTAGAGCAATGCAAAGGAGATGAAAACAAGGGTCCAAATTGTAACAGACTTATTGCCCACTGTAAGTGGAAGAAGGAGATTGCAACTTGCCCTTCTAATCTGTTCCTCCCTCTTCCCGTGAGGCCGGACAACTTACCTATGTGAGTGCTTCTGCCCCCCACAAAAGGGTAATACAGCCTCCATGCACTGAACTCCATGTGAGAGAGCCTGTTCTCTGGGTCTGCTCCAGCCCCAGGGCACGGCCTGAAGCAAAGAATGTAGGGGTGTGTTTACTTTGCATGACCTAATCCTTTGCAACTAGAAAACCAGGCCAAAAATAATTTCCTCGGGGTCTTTCCATTGATTCTTACTTGAAGGTGCCGTAAAAATACAATACAAGATATATAAATATTCAAGCACCACTCACAGATCCACTTCTGAAAAGTGTGAAGAAGAGAGGAAATAAAAGTGCTTAAAAAGTCAGGGCATGGATAATTACATGTGTATTCAGAGCATCAGTATTAAAAAAATAGGAAGGAAGAGAAGACCTTAAGCTCGAGTTAAGCTCAGCAGCAATACACAGTAACCACATCACATTTCACACAAACCCATGAGGAAATATATTCTCTCCTCAAATTCCTTAGCAGGCTACTGTTTCCTTCTCAGCTTCTTCTACATAAGAGTCTGTAACATCACCATTTTTCTCAGCAGTTACACACCTTTATCTGATAAAGATTTTCCAGCGCTTGTCTGGATGCTTTGGGACTCTGAACGAGAATGTCTACATGCACTTGCCTGTCAGCCAGGGGCATCTGAGCAGGGTGAAAGGAACACCTGCTGTGGGAGAACAGGCACTTCAGGCGTTGGTTATTCCTCCCTGCCACCAGGTAAGACCAAGGCCATGTTGTGCAAGAGCACATTGCAGGGACCTGGGGGAGCTTGGGTTCCAGAGCACTTCTCCATCTCACTCCAGGGAGAAAGGGTAAGCGCCTCACTTGTCAGCCACGCTGAGCTGCAGGGAGCCACAGGGCAGGGATTCCCACCACCCCACTGCAGTTCAAAGGGATATGCTAAATATATGCAAAGGCCATGAAATCAGATGCAATAGGGAAAGAGAAGGCTGATTATCTGTGGACCTTCTGGAAGGCTGCACTGTGCCATTGCCCCAGGGAAGAAGAAAAAGGCTCCTCAGGACACTGTGTGCGCTGGGTCACGCTTGCTGTGTCTTTGCTTCTAACCAGAGCCAGTTAGCCTTTTTTTTCCTCTCCTTCAGAAGTAAAATCAGGGGTAAAATTAAGAGAAAAGAAAGTCTGTTGGCTTAGATCAGGACACATTAAGTTGTCAGAGCTTTCTTGTCAATATAGGGGGAAATAATTATTGTGGACAATACAAGAATTCAATCACGTTTACGGATAGCAGTGGCCAAGATTATATTGCCATGCATTTTGTCCACTGGCGTGTCAGGACATGGCACATTCATTATCAGTCAAAAGTATGATTCAATAAAAGATGAAAGAATTATGTTAATCCACTTCCCCTTCTACTCTGGAGGACAGTTGATGTCTGATCACAAAGTGCTCAGGGGTGTGTGGTGACTCTGAGTAGAAGAAATGGAGAAAACAGGTCTCTTGGTGCCCTGACTGGAATAGTTATGCAAGAATCGGACACAAACCACTTCATTATCTAGGGCAGGCACTGTCCCCAGGGAAGGGAAAGGCAGGGAGCTGGAGGCAAAGAGAGGTGTTGTCAGGGACAGGAGCGTGCCATGCAACGTGGCAGCAGAGGGCAGCGACCAAAGACGCTTCTTGTCAGGGAGGAGAGATGAGTAACTCTCTCCAGGTGACTCAGCTGAGAGTGATCAGCAAAACTGCACTGAGGTCTGGGTACCCCTCTTCTAGAAAGCAAAGCCTGCTTTCTAATCTGTCAAATCCCTGACCAGAGGGAGGTCAAGTGGTGCCAGCAATATTTTCTGGGCTGGAAAGACTGACTTGTCCAAGCTGGGAGAATTGACTTGAAGAAAATTAGAAGAGCTTGAGAAAGCTACAGGCAATTTCTGTGAAAAGATTATTTGAAGGGTGGAGGTGAAAAAGGGAGACAAAGCATCTAAGGCAGAGCAAGCACTATGACCAGATCATTATGTACTTGTACAGCACTTAAAGAGGGATCAGACATTTTATAAAACAAAGAAAAATCCATAGTCTGAGACCCTTATGCTCTAGTCAGAGGCATAAAGGATGCATGACTGAAAGAATGAAAGGCAAGAAAATGGAGATTGAATGATATAATAATAAGTAATGCACTGAAACTAAGACAGGACAAACTTAAATTGAAATTAAAATTCAAATAGATCATTAAGGCCATTTCAAAATCATCCAAGAAAACTGATTAAATATTCCATTTATCACACCTGAGCAAAATGTCATGTATAGTATCACTTGCAAAATGCGTGAAAGGATTTATCCCTAGAGGAATTCACAAACTGTTTCACCCAGGAGAAGGAACAGAGATGAGGTCTCAGCAAGGGGAATGCAGAAATAATGCAAACAGTACTGGACACAAGCAGTGGTCTCTATGGACATTGTCTCATTTGTCCACAGAAAATGCAGAACAACAAATGTATTATAAAGACCCATTACACCAATGATAACTCAACTGGGGTTTCCATAAACACCAGGAGTGTTTTTGGCAGCCCTTTCTGTTGTGTCAACTGTAAGGTCTGAGCCTCTATCCTGATTTTCAGAGAGCTTGATTCTTTGTCATCTTGCTTCCCAGTAAATCATCTAATACCATGAAATCTGTAACACAATTCTGTGCCCCAACACTACCACCACACTTACTTTACAGCTGTTTAAAAGACAACCTAGGATGCAAAATTGCTGTTCTTTAGTAACACTTTTCTCTAATATTGAAATATTGGATGCACATAAGACCATCTCAGAGGAATTTTATGCCAGGAAGTCCACTGATGTAATTGCTAATTACACAGGCCCTAGACAGGGATCGGATCTCAGGGAAATTTTATTGATGTCCTCATTCTGTTTCTAATTTCTTACACTCATTCCTCACTGACTTAGCAGCAGTGAAAGTAATGATCAGTGCTAAATCCTAGAAAAGTTGGGGCAGAGAGTGAGAGACAGAGAGAAAGACTTCCCTGACATTCAGCACAGCAAAATGCCTCTGGGAGTAAACTGATCCACATCTTCATCACTAAGGTGAAGTAAAAACACTTGCAAAATATGCCATCTTTCAAAAATATTTCATTACTCTCCTATACAAATCATATTCCACAATTAAACACATTTCTCAAGAAATTGGTGCATGATTCACAGTTTTGTTTTCCTACAGAATCTTGCTTAGGGCTCTAAGAGCTGATATTCAGAACTGATGGAATGGTCTGAGTAGTGTAGAAAGTTTTTTCCAGTGTGGCTGAGCCTGAACATACTCACTTTGAACAGATAAGATAAATAGAACAGATAAAGTTTGCCATCTAGAGGAACTGTACAGAAATCCACTTTTCTTTCTACTGAGCCTGTTCTTGCAGTTACTCATTTGAATGTGAGCATGAGCAGACCAACAAAAGCAAGCGACACATTTTAGTATTGATCATAACTCACCAACTACCAAAGAGATTGGAACAAGGTGACAGGGAGACCTGCCTTCAACTTGTACTTTTTGCCATCCAACTTCTCCATCCTTTTGCACCCAATGTAAAGATCCCTGCTCCATCTTGCTCCCACAACTACTCCATGGTGAGATTTCCTTCCTTGCTACTGCTTTCTATGTAATAATGACAAGGGATAGCAGAGGTGTGAATCCCTGCCCTGACATTTTGCTCAGGTAGAGTTTGGAGGACAGGCAAGGGAAATGCCTCAAGGGACTGAAATATCAATTCAGGACATCGTCCTCTGCTCACCACAGAAAGACAGTCTTTAGACATGAAGAAGATCACAGGGACAGAAAAGGATCCAGGCCACAAGCTATTGGAGCTGCCTGAAAAATGCAGTTGATAAGGCAGGGGTAGGATGGTGCAGCTGTGTGCTGCTAAAATCTCAGAGGCACACTGCAGTCCCTGTGTAGGAGATGCCTCTTGGTGGGAGCCCCAGAGCAGCCACATATGACTTGCCTGGTAAAGTTGACAGGATTTCCAACCCTGGCTGTGGATTGGAGCGGAAGGAAGGTGACCATGGTGGGCAGGCATAAATGCATCCAGGCAGCAAGGCCAAGGAAAACCAGGTGCTCCTGAGGTGAAAGCAAGCTGCCCTTGCTGTGGGCAATCCAGTTGAGGCTGCTGCGCCACTCACCCTGGCCAAACACACAAAGTACTCCCAGCTACTTTCTCTTGCATAAGAGTGTGTTTACGTAAGCACCAGCAGTGGCACAATTATTTGTCTGGATACAGCACTGTGCACAAGGTCAGTGACACTGCTTATTAAATTGCTTCAATTTCAGACCTTAGCTTCTGCCTCGAGTGCAGATGCTTCAAAGAGATTATGTGAAGAATGAGTACAACTCTCATTTCACTGTATGGAAAGTAATATATTCTTTCAGCTTCAGGCCTAGCAAAAACAATAAACAGAGCTTCTCGTGAATTTCCATTGCGTTTGGGAGAACTTCATATAATTAGGCAAATGGCCCTTTCCTGCTCTTCTTGAAATCAAAAGGAGTTCTGCAGTTTACAGGAATTAAAAATAGAGGAGTGTTCACTGTGCTTTTGCCTTTTCACAGTCACACTGATATCAGAAGAGTCACGTCGATGGAAGTCAGCGAGATGCTGCCAACTTACACCAGGGGCAGACGCAGCTGATCGTGAGCTGTCATCCCTCAGGCTAATTATGAACTCATCAGTTCAAGGATTCTTCTGAGTTCACTTTTAGGAATCAGTGTGGTTAATCCTCCAAACCTAATTTTTAGCCTTACAATGACATACCTCGGTACCTATGTTTAACTTCTGAATTACCACTCCTTTGGGCTGGGAAACTGATAACAATTAGATGAGTCGTCCCCAGATCAGTGCTGGCCTCATATTTCACCCACCCTGCTGTAGCCTATTGTTTAATCATACCTCACTCCTCTTAATGAGACTCATTTATCTTTCTCTCAAGTTTCATACTACTTCCTGCTTTACCGACTTTTGTGATGAAAGCAACAGAAACACTGCTAATTGATGCCTTTCAGGTGACATTAGCCCTTGCAAGAGCATCAATCAGTGGTGGTAAGCATCTGTCTGATAAGAATGTTCCTTTTTATATTCCACTTTGGAAATTTAAAAATAGCTAAAGCTCTGCTGATAAAGGATGAGCAATACACAGCCTTCATCTGAGAAATTACAAGGACAGGGAGCATGGTAACAGAAGTCTCTCAGATCTCTGGTGGCATGGTGGTGATTATAAGATCAAGTTAAGCAGACTGACAAAACCCTTTCATCAAGAGCTGCCCTTTGCACTTTAAGTTACATGAGCATAAGCCTGTCCCTGTGTGCACTGTCAGACTGTGTCAGCTCAGGGACAGCAAGAGTCTCCAAGTTCAGCTGTTAGCTGAAAAATAATCACCTTGGTCTTTGGCCCACATCAGTTACCTGGCAGAAAGTAAAAGTCAGGGAGAAAATCAGTGGAATTGACTGACTGAGGTGTCCAGGCTTGTGCGGAACAGACTGACTGCTTTGGTCCTTATTCAAAGTAGTTACTGCTGCTTTCTGGGCCAAAAGGAGAATGATCCTGCTTGTCACAGAGAGAGCTGTGTTTTTTCAAGAGCATTTGTCCCTAGGTTCAGGCCTTGAGGGCACTGATATGACACAACTGCCCTGAGTAGTGTCCCAAGACCCCCCTCTATCCCTACTCAGCCCAAGAGACCTGTCTCAGCTCTACCTGGGCACTCCCATCAGCACCACCCTCTGCTGCAACAGGCTGGGGATGAAGAATGCTGGAGTTAAGGGACCTTTTTTGATCCCTTTGTCACCTGCCAGGTGTTGTGCTGCTATATTTGGTGCTGGCCTAGGGCCAAGGGAAATATCTGATAACCTCTCAAGGATTCTTCTCCCTCCACCTTGATGCTCTTCTCTAATACACCAGGATGATGCTCATCCTTGAGCTCAATTGCACATCACTGCAAATACATTGAAGTCTTGGGAATCTTCCAAGTGATCTGCTGGAAAAGCCTGACTTTGTACAACTCCTCTGTAGTTCAGCTAGATAACGTGCATATGAGGATATCCCAAAGGGAATTACCAAATTACCAAAGGGAAGAAGAGCCCATAAAAGCAAGAAATGTTGATTGACTTACTATCAACCTCTGCCTGGTAATAAAAGACTTGGCTGCAAGGATTTTCAAATTCACAAACCTCAGCTGCTATGCTTGCAACCTTAGCCTAACACAACAGAAAAAAAATTTAAAAAGCAAAAAAAAACTGGGAATTATTTTGAGCTTTGCCACCTCAGCAGACAAAAAATTTTGGTTCTAACATCTTCTCAACTTCTTTACAATACAAACATCCTACTGATCCTGGTTCAACATGACCTTGGAATTCATGTGAGTTATTCACCACCTAAGCATGGGGATTTCAGAACGATACTTGAGGGAGGGTTCTCTGCTCCCATGCGATTATAGTTTTTATTCATGCATTGCACTGGGACAAATAAGCATGCCAGGTGCCAGGGAAAGAAAAACGAGGCTGCTCAGCAGTTCAGGCCTTATTTTGCTCCCACAGTTGCCCGAAAATCTCACTGACCTATTCTGCCTGACTCACACTTTTTGCACTGTACATGCTAAAGAGAGAAGCACAAAGATATAGTTGTGAACAGCTGTCAACTTCCTCTTGCCTGCTGGCAGTGAAACAGCTGATTAACTGCTTTCAGATGTGGTTATTTAGTAAATTAGTAACTGGTACATCTTTGTCTAAAGTTTCAGAAGTACTTGGGCTGCATGGATATTTGACTGTTGCACTGTTCAATCAACCCAATTTTTATTGAGTGTTCAGCTCATACTTCTAGAAAATCAAATTCGTTAAGTATCCAAAACTGGGCATGCAGAAATAGAACTGCCTCAGTTGCACAGCAACTTTCTGAATATTGTGGAGATACATTTAGAACATATTGAGGGAAGCAAATATGATTACCGCCAACCTAGTGAGGAAATGTGAGTTAACTGAGCAAAGAGGAGCTCAGTTCTGTTGCTGACTTCATTCAGACCAAGACTTCAACCACATTCTAGTCTTGCAAAGAATGTACTAAACACTCTCTCTCTCCCCCCAGTCCTTGAAAAAAAGCCCCTAATTTTCCTTGATTAAGTCAAAAGGAGAATCAGTCAGTAAGTCAATGGCAATAGACTTATACCATGAATTCAGAGTAAGGTTTAATTTAAAATTAAATTCAGAGGCACTCTCTGAGGAGCAAAAATGGGTGTATCACGGCCTCTAAACTGATAATAATGTAACTTTTTTGACCAGCTTGCGAGGGAAATTATGCTTGCATGAACTGTGTGGCCTTTCTCACTCATTCACCGAAAGAACAGATGAGAGAATGCTATCCAGCCCTAAAGGTCAGGCAGAGATTTTTTGAGTTCTCTGGTTTAAATCTTCCAGCATTCAGCACAGGATATTTGAAGACATGCATGATACTTCTCACTGGAGAGGAAGGTCTGGGGACTGCAGCACATGATGTATGAGGAGAAATTGAGGGAGTGGGTTCCTTCAGACTAGAGAAGAGAAAGCAAAAGGCAGGAGGTACAATTACCAATGGACCAGGGGTGGAGACAAGATTAGTCTTCCCAAAGATGCACAGTGGAAGAACAAGAAGCAACAGCCTGAAGCTGAATTTCCATCTAAAGAAAGACTTCTTCATCAGAGGGTGGAAAACCACAGGAAAAGGTTGCCCAGAAACATTGCTGGAGAGACTCAAAACTCATCTGGATACAACCCTGAGAGTCCTGATCTAGCGCAGAAATTTGAAGCAGTGTTTTGAACTAGAGGATGTTCAGAAGTCCCTTTAAACACAGTTACCCCAACATGGACAGCTTCATTACCAAGAAGCTAAACACAAATTAATGAATGCTAGCAGCACTCAAAACAAAATTTCACATGAATGAATTCATGTAAAGCCCATCATACAAATCTTGAAAAATCTATTAAGTTGCTATTGTGTGGCAATATTTTGGCTCATTACATAAGAAAACAACTGACTTACAATGAAACTGAAATCACATTGAAATACACGGCTTTCTAATCTTATGGTGTTTTCATCCAGCTTTATTTTTAGACAGAAATGTGAAATAGCTGAAAAGATTGAGGGGAGAGTTCACTTTTAAGGCAGCATTTCCCCATTCTCAAGTCCATTCATGAATCTGTAGCTGTATTTCCAGATGGATTACAGGGCTCAGGCTCCTATTGCCCTAAGGGTATCAAGGGGTCTTGTTCTACTTAAGGCTCTTAAGAGGCTTCATCTCCTCTGCCATTCATGTTCAGACAGCCTCTTCCTGTCAGCTGCAGTTATTTCTTCCATGGAAAATCCAGGTTAAGAAAGGCTGAGTGTATGTCACAACAATGCCAGCATCAAGAGGTCAAAAAACATGGTATTTCTGAACCAATAAGTCTTGCTATAGCTAGAAAGCTTTTCAGCTTTTCATTGCAGTATTAAGGTCAGAAATTTCCTCATGAGGCTTTCCTTTATGATTTTAGGATTTCCTTGGTCACATAACTTCATTGGTTAGCAACTTTATCTCCATGCCCACATCCAACATGAGTATCTCTGTCAATAATAAGCTGATAACAACACCATTTCAGCGACTGCTGTCTATGGTCTAATAGCTAGGGGGCTGTAACAACAGGAACTGGTAAGATGAACTGTGGTTTGGATGTTCAAAACCCAAGAAATTGCTTTTATTTATATCAATGCATTCTAGACGGCTTAGATAGTTTTCTTTAGCTCAGTTATTCACTTTTATACTTATTTTCATATTCTTTTTAAACTTAATTTTCTACCTACAGAGAAAGCTGTAGAAAGTGAAAGTATGCAATTTTAATAAAAAAAAAAATACCATTATTTTGCTGTATTCTGGCACTTTCCATCTGATACCACTTTGCTTCTTAATCTCTACCTGTTCCTTCTGGCATAAAGATTATCACCAGAGACTTCAGAAAAACAAGAACACCTACTAAAGTAGATGTCCTAATTTGGGTAAAATGTCCTAATCTTTCTGAGAGAGATGTGTGTGTATGTTAAGATATTTCTCTTCCAGCAAACATTCCTCCCGAGCCGTAACATGATGCCTGACTGTATGCTTCTCCTCCTAAGTGCTGAATCACTCCCAGTTTTCTTCTCTTTGACAAGTGTCATGGCCATTTTTCCAAATGGCTGGTCGTGTAATAGCACCATTCAGCCAACTTGTATTCTTTCAATTCAAAAAGCTGTGTCTTGTTCAGGCGTTTTCAAATTTCAATTCCTCTGACTAGATGGAAATTATAATTTAAACAAATATTTTGCCCATATAATGGCCCTCCCAATCCAAACATTCTTATTTGAAGCAGAATATTGATTTACTGTACATGCAGATAAATATGCTAATTGCAATACCTGACTATCTCATTTAGATCACACATAGCTTCTTAAATACATGATTGATGGTTTGTATTGTCTTCGCACTTAACAAAAAGGGTTGATAGAAATCCACTTACATTTTTCTCAGCGTTTCATGCAGGTCCCTGCTCCACACAGCTCTCCATCTTGCTTGACTGATTTAAACAGTTGTTTCAGATTACCCACTCAATGAAACCTCAGATTTTCTCTTCGTTGACATGGTCTTCACTTTGCACGTAAATAGCTCCAAATTACCATGCTGTGCCAGGGGGAAAGGCAAGGGAGACTGATTGAATACCAAGTGATTCCACGATGCCAGTAGGAGACATAAAATAGTATCAGAACTTGACATAGTCCTTCCCTCAGAAAAAACATGCACAACCAGTTAAGGAAAAGTTCTCCCAGGCTGGTAAGCTAAATTAGCAATGACTGTTGGCTTTTAATTGTTTTAAAAGGCTCTGTCCACAATATACAACTCCTGTGCTACAGCACAGGGCAGCAGTGGCAGCATTCCAATGTTGTCCCTGGGCCACTGTGCCCTCTCTCACTCTCTCTCTCCCCATCTTCTTTTCTAACTGACCAGACACTTCTGAGAAACACTGGAGCGTTTTTCAAAGTTCTGGCTAACAAATGAAGCAACTCAGACAAGAACCTTCTCAAGTGTATTAAATCATGACATTGAGCTTTGGACAGCATGTCAAACACAGAAAACTTCCATTCTTACATTCATAGAGCCATTTATACTGGAAAACACCCTCAAGATCATCGAGTCCAACCGATGATCACCCAGCACAGCCAAGTCCACCACTAAACCACATCCCTCAGAACCACATCTGCGTGTCTTTTAAATACCTCCAGGGATGGTGACTCAGCCACTTCCCTGGACAGCCTATTCCAATTCTTGACAACCCTTTTCATGAAGAAATTTTTCCTAATATCCAACATAAATCTCCTGTGGCACAACTTGAGACTGTTTCCTCTTATTCCTTAAAGCAGAATAAAAACAAATATTTGACACAAGAAAAATTTAATTTCTTTTCAGTATTAAAGGGTTTGCTGGGAGAAACTTGTACAGGAAATGCAAAGGTTCCAAGGGTAAAAAATAATTGAAAGTATTCGGCTAAACCAGTGAAATTACAAATATTTAATACATGACTCACGGGAATTACATCCATGAATGATGGATACTGCAGAGGCTCTTCTCCACTTGTAGAATGGGTTCAGCAGTGCAGGGCCTTCTGCAGTCTTCTAGTTTTCTGTTGCTTCTGGAAATAATAACTCACAAACTTTTCAACAGCTTTATCTGATTCATCTATCATAAGTACCAGGAAACAACAGACTTGGTATTAGATCACTGCTGGTTTCCAAAACACAGCCTCATGGAAAACAGCTCTTTTAGAAACCAAAAGCTGATTTCACTTCTGGACTGAGGAATCGGCTCTGCATTAACAATGCTGGCCAGAATGCTTTAATCCAGATGGGACACCTACCTCTGAAAGCCAGCAAAAAGCATGAGAGGGGCTCAGATATGGAATATACTGGTTATCTAGGAGAAAATGATGAGTTCCAGATATTATGTGTGTTTAGAAGTTTGGTTGCAAGTTTGGAATAGATTGGCTCACAGAAGGAATTTGGTTTAACACAGAATGAGCCATGCAAGGGAAGGGGCTTTACACTTGAGATCAGTGTCCTTTCAAATTTGCCATGAAACTGCTGTACTAAATCAAATTCCCTGTTTTCTCACATTTTTTCTTACTTGGTGGGTATTCTGAGCGCAATTAAATCAGCAATTCTGAGTGGCAAATGCTACAATTTGCAAATGCTACAAAATGCATTTTTTACTTTGTTTCTCCCCTTTCCCCATCCTGCTTTTGAAACAATCTGTTCTCCAACAGCACAATTCTTGAACATCACCCTTACAGTAGAAACTTCACAGCAGCAGCAGAAAAATTATTAGCTTTTCCTGTAACACATATTTCTGCGATTATTAGGGAAGTTTCTGATGTACTCTGTCCATGGCAGTGATGCTCAACGACGTCCCATCTCAAACTTCCCTAACATCTCTCCCTGTACATAGTCCTGAGTCACTTCACTCCTCATGCAGGAAAACTGTCTATTTTCTTTCCCACTGGAAAGGACCCACAACCACCTCCTCACCAAATGACCAGCAAAGCAAACTGGTTACCGTGAAAAGGAGGGAAGAGAAGCCTCTTAAATGGTGCCTTGCTTAAGAGGCACTTCTCTGTCAATTACTTCCTCTGAGTTTTCAGAATGTGATTTATGGGCCTGAGGATACCTACATCCTTTATTTTCTGGGAAAAAAAACCCCACAAACTAGGTCATGAAAGCATGTGCATAACAACTTTATCTTAAACTCTGACGGTAGGAAATGCCACTTTTCTTTCTCTCCCACATTTTTTCCTGTTCACTCTGGCTTTGCCACTGGCACACCTAGCAAGAAGTCAGAAACGCAGGTAAATTTTGATTTTACCTTTTGATGGCCTACTCCAAAGCACACTTGGGAGGCTCTTCTCTATTCTTGATGAAGTTCCACCTTTTACTTAAACACTGGTGGCCAGAGGAAGGAGACAAGGCTTTCTCCATAAACCCACTGTCTCAAAATGCCCAGTGGAAAGGGGCATTCTGCCTTCTCGTCCCCTCTCTGGGGGTTATGCCTGTGTTTTCCTCATGACAGCTGTATAATGGAGAGACAGGGATGTACCCACATTTCACCTCCATGGGAGTGACCTACCCTGTTGGGTTACAGAGTTCTGCTCTTCTTCCCTCCCACACTCAGTGAATCAAAAAATGCATGAACAAGTAGCTCGAAGTCAGGTGTGGATACTGCCTCACTGTGCTCATGTCTGTCTCTTGCTGCCTTGTGAGTCATGGATCATTTCCATGTACACCTCATGAGGACAAGCCTTCTCCAAAATTCCTACACACACCAACTCCTGTTTAGTCTTCCCTACTGACTGACAGGTTAGTTGGTGAGGAAAAACAGTGCTGGCAATTGCTCTCCAGGCAATGGAGAGGGAAATAAACTATTTCTTCTCTCACCATCTCACCCTCGGTGAAAGCTCCAGCCTCTGGATAACAGAGATGGATTCAACAAGACTGACTGTACACATATTTTAAAGGAAACCAGTGATTATGAGTTCATTTTGTGCAGGGCCTGAGTGTGCAGCTGACTGGCATGAGGCTACACAGATGGAGGGAACACCTCACCTGTGAATCCCAGCAGCGATGAAACATCCCTTCAGCCCTGAGCCACATACTCACCCATGTGCCCAGCGATGCCTCCAAGCAGAACTGAGCACCTCATGAGCTCCAAGGTCAGGAATGCAACCATCACCAGCAGACACATCAAACGCAATATATATTTTATTGGTTTAATTTCCAAGGAAGTTAAAAATCAGATGAAAGAAGACTTGCATAGCATAATCTCTACAATTTATGAAGAATAATCAGGTATTTTATGCAGTCCTTCGTTTTGAGTTGGGTGTAATTTTGGCATAAAGATGACCTAAAAATTTGGCATAACTTCAAGGGCACCATTGAAAGGATATAAATCATAAACTAATCTGAAACATCCGAGTCATATCAGAAAACACGGAGCTCAGAAACTTCTCCTAAAAATGCTGATTTCTGTTTTGTGATTTCAGCCTCCTGGCTATTATTAGACCTTGTAACAATCACCATTTTTACCTTAGGATTTGAGAAGGAGCTAAGTCTCACAAAGAATGGAATGTGTCTGAATAATTCATTGCAAGTAAATAAGGATTTGATTTTCAAATATATAGAGGATTTTCTAACTACAGCACTCTGGAAATACTGTGTTAAGTACATTTATTATCCATATAAGGCAAACATATATCTGCAATTATTCCAAAGATTTAATTTTGCAGTAATTGGAGTATTTAGATCAAAGAGCCCACATTCATATGAAATGGTCTTATTTTCTATATACTTAGAAAGTTAAGAAATAAACCCTTATAGAACATATACCTTTTTATATAGTGTTTCAAAGTGTTTATGCCTGTTTTGTATCTGCAGTCCTTGAGGTTGCAGTATGCTAAATTTCTTCTTCCTTTGAATTATTTTTTCACATTATGGGAGGGATGTTCTTTCTGCAAACTTACACTGCATGCCATTTAAAAGAAATTGACTTTTCGTACTTCAAGATTTTCCACAGAGTTTTGGCACTGAGAAGAATTTGTCTTCATCGATGAAAAGATGTATCAGTACTGGCGGGAACACCTCCACTTAGTAGAAGGGAAATGTTATCTTTTATTTAGCTAAAAGATTCCTTATGTATCTTCCATCAATCTGAAGTGTTGTGACACTTCCTACCACTGTACCACAAGGATGTTCCTTCTGGGAAATGCACAGACTATACTAATGAGTATGTTCATACATCAGAGAAAATCTTTCTTTCCCCCCTGTAAAATGGCAAAATTATTCTCAACCCAGTATTACCAAGGCACAGCAGAGAGAATGTGTAATTGACTGTAAATAATAGGTCAAAATGACCAAGAATGACATTTTTTAAGTTCAAATCCTCTCATCCATAGTTATCATATATTGCATTATGGATATTCACAAACAGTATTTGTCAAGCCACTGTGTACCAAAGTGACATATTTTGTACTAAATGCAATAACAAGTGAAACAGAATTTTTTGAGGTTGCTTTCAATTTCCTTTTCTAACTTCTGTGCCATTTGAAACAAATGACATGGTGGTGAGGTGAAGAGGACAGAGCAGAGCTCCAGAGATCACTGAAGGTCAGCATACAACAGGTCTCTTCATATTAAACCTGCCAGAGCTATGCTGGCTTTCTAGCCAACAAAGCAATGCTCTGCATAACAGAAAGGTGAAGAGTGAAGCGGTTAAGAGATTTAGATACCAGTGAACTGCTTTTCAAGGTTCCAAAAAAGCCTGCTCATTACAACCTCAGATAATTGACTATTAGAGAGATAAAGCCCCTGCTTTTCAAAGCAGGCATCAAGGAGCAGACCTTGAGCTCTGAAGCAGAAGGTACAACTCTCAAAACTAATTCTCAGTTTACATACATATGAGAAACCTCTCTCTTTCCATTTATTTTATGGCAGATTGTAAGAAACAGATAATGTTTCTTCTCATTTCCATTACAAGGCTCTGCTGACTGTTCCAGCTGAAGTGAGTAAAACCAGTTCTTCAAAAGCACAAAAGAAAAAAGAAACCATTATACATTAAAAAAAAAAAAAAAAGGAAAGAGAGAAAGAAGAAAGAGCATTTTTGAATTCCGATCTGTGCACTGGGTGATGAGATTCCTTCTTCCAATTCTATGCTGCTCCGTAGCAGTCGCTCCCCTTTCAGAGTGACTGTTTGACCAACTCTTTCACAAAGTCGCCTGCCTCCCTCCGGGGATATGCTCAAACAACTCCAGGATTGCTTCAGCCAGAAGCACTTTCACACAGCTGGAGCCAAAACTGCCCCAAGGAAGATCTAAATCATACTGGATGAGAGTTTTGACGGTGCTTTTTGCGGGGTCAAAATTTCACTTCCCAGTTGGCAATAGAGCAGCCAGTCTAGGAGAATTTTGTCTTCCAGAAGCACTTCCTGGAAGCATGAAATCATCCCATAGCTAGCTGGACACATGCTGAGGGTCATAAAACACCCGGCCTTAATGTATTCAGTCTTGATTTACATAGACTTTCCATGTGGGGCTTTTTTTTTTTTTTCTCTATGTCTTCCTTTATTTATTTTTTGTAATTTTCCCAATAATTGATGCTTCAGGCTAAGGTTTCCGACACTTGCTCTCATAAATCAGAAAGCATGAGTCTTGTTTAGGAGTTTCCAACCACCATGCAAGGAGGGCATTATGAAATGAACAAAGAGTAAGAAAAAAGAATACTTTGACCTATTTGCGATAGAGAAGCATTCAAACTCTCAAGAGTTCCCTTAAGTGGCCATTAGAAATTCCTGAGGATAAACCAAGCCAGTATAGAAAATGACTGTATTACTTGGAAAATCTCTAATTAGAAATAATGTGTCAGCATCCACATTATATATAAGGACACAAGAGTGTGGAACTCATAGAATCATGGAATGGCTTGTGTTGGAAGGGACTTTAAATATCATTTAGCTCCAACTCCCCTACCATAGGCAGGGATACATTACATACAAAATCCCAGGGAATGCATCACATAAAATAAATCAGATGGAAAAGTAACAAATGGAAGAGAAAGAAGTCGAGAACAAATGGATGGAATTCCTTCACAGGGAATGTGTTTTGCAAATGGTATCCTGAATCCTCATCATCTTTGTGCCTTGTTGGCATCCTCACACACTACTTCTGAAGGGCGAGACACACATTTCCCAATAATTCCCTCTTTTCCATTGCTTTCAGACTGTCTACACATCACCTTCAGTTTCTTCTTGGAAAAGCTGAATGCACTGCTACTCTCATGCCACTCTCCCACTGTTCTCTTCCCACCCACATTGTTTCTAAAATATGTCTAGCATCCTCTCTCCTAACTGGGGTTTTGACAAAGCAGTAGAAGGAAGTAGTGTATTAGTGTGTTTACTTTCCTTCATTGAGATGTGGCTTTCTGACAACAAAGTTGGGCTTGTTTTGGGAGTCATCCACCAGTAAGACTTGATCAAACCTGTTGCATCCCGAAGCAATTGTGCAAAATAGACTTATGGCTGCTGCAACCTAATCACAAGCAAAAACATGTAGGTGAGCTGTAATTATCAACAGTTTTGCCATCTGATAACATTTACAGAAAACAGAAAATTACCAGAAGCAAATGAGTAGAAGCTTTTTCTTTTTTTTTAGTAACTGACTACTGACTTTTCCCTGTAGTTGCATAAAAATTTCAACTCCACCAGAGAATCTATCCTGAACATTTTTCTTTACTGGATGTCGGAGGTTGAATTTCTGTATTCTCCTTCAGCACTGGAATTACTTGAGACCCAACTGATAAAATATCTGAAAAGGGTGAGAGCAAGGGCTGGTTCATCAGGTATATGCCAAAGTTTGTCTGAAAAAAAAAAACAACAAAATATTTACTAAGATACAATGCATGTTAGGGTAATCAAATCTACAGAGGATCTCACAATCCAGATGTTTAGAAGAAAAATATTGCTTTAAGAAGGAGGCATGTACTATGTCCATGTAATTAAGAACATTCTTAACTCCTTAATTACAATTGATTGGTAAACAGAAGCTAACACCATGCTATTCAAGAAGAATAGCTTAAGTAAATGGATAAATAACACAGTATTTCATCATGAGCTCCATAGTATCATACACTCCCTCACAATCTTGTTATTTAATGGCTGCTCTGGCTCCTCGACAAATACAGTTTATGCATTGTCACAAACAAAGGCTCTGCAGCATGGGAACACTGGTATGTTCCAACAGTGAGGAAGTCTTGCATCTCCTACCATGAATTATTCGCTTTGTTAACAGAACTCTGTAAGTTTCCCTTAATTTGTTTTTATGAATATTTTAGTATGTTTTACAGAAAATATTCAGAAAGATTGTTTTATTGTTGCTCCCACTTGTTAAATGTCATTATCTATGAATCCATCCTGCATAAATATTAAAAATACTTAGAATATGTCCTTGGGATACTGAGAAATAAAGGAAAGAAGAAAGGAATTTCCACTTTTGCCCACTGACCATGCAACCCTCACAGGCACCAAAGACCTGATCTGAGTGTTTGCATTCTTATGTGAGGTCTTGATCTCAAGCTGTTATGTGTTGCAATTGTGGGTGTGATCTGGAAATGTCACAGGAAGAGACTGGTGTGGTTTTGCGGTTTTGTTTTCCAGCAGCGGAGAATTTAAAAATATGCAAGAAAAAGATTTGTCATCTCATGACAATATTTTCCAAAGAATTAGATAGTAGTTAATAAAAAAATATGTAAAGTAGGAAAAAAAAAGGAACACTGAAGACCATGTTAAATTGATAACAGATTTTTAGACTTCAGAAAGTCTTTGCTCTTTAAACTGAGGACCTTGGAAACGAAATATTAATTTTCTTGTCTCTTTTTGTAAGTTTCAAAAAAAAAGTATTTTGCTTTAGTAGACTACAAAATGTACAAGTCATTATAAAATGTAAAGTAAATAAATAAGCAAATTAAATTACTTAAAAACAAAATTCTCTTATCCTTCTCTATTTCCTGATTACATTTACTGCCACTGTTCAGATCAATGATCCTGAAATTGAATGAATTACATTTAGAGCATGTTTTAAAAAAAAAGTAGGTAAAACAATGAAAAAAAAATACGTGCATTTAAGGGAGCATATTTCACAGACTAAATACAAAGGCAGTATGCTGTCTCCTATTCTGGCACTGTGAAATTAAATAAAGATGCAGCAATGAGGTAACACTGAACACCTCTTAGTGTTTGAATTCATGAGAGGTAAGGTTGAGACCTACTCCCAACTAAGAGAAATGCTGTAGAGCAGAGATCTATCCAAACATGGCCTCAGACCCTGAATTTGGGTCTTTCTGTTTCATTTGTAATCCTAAACATCAATGAGAAAAATGGACCCTAAGCTTAGGCATTTTTGGCTACTCTGCAATTCCTTCATCTCACTGGCATGTGCCATGTAGAGGGACCTATGAGCTGGACCTATCAGGCCTATCCTACTGCTGGCACCTTTTGGGTACTATGATGGCTACAATGGTGTCAACACCTGGGGGACACCGGGAAAATCCTCATGGTCAGTGTTCTAAAGTTAATGCTGAGGAATGGCTGCAGTGCTGTAAGATCCCAGCTGTAATGGTGCTGCTGGTAACTGATTCATTTAAAGTATTAAAATACATAGTCTGATTTTTCCATTTTTGCTTTTCTCTCATTCGTTGACAACTTTCTCTGTTGGTATAAATGATGTATTTTTCAGCCTTGGGGTTAATAAACTCGATTCACCTCCTAGTGCAAAACTGACAGTTGCTATGATTTTTTGTTTTTAATCAGGCAATTATAAAACAAATATTGTAAAATTAATACTAGTTCATGCTACACCACATTTCACACAGAAAGGAATTTTATAACTCATCCATGTAAATGATTTGATGCATGAGAACTTTTTATTTATATTTACTGTATTGTCATCTTAATATATCTTAAAATGAGACAAATAAATCTGGGCAGATTGTTCACCATGAAGAACTTAATTTACCAATTTTTGTTATTGAAAATAATTTATCAGGATTTTTTTTTAATGCACCTTAAAACATTCAGAATTATTTAAGAAAATGCATGTCTGAATGCATCTTTTCTTCAGGACTTCTCAAATACCATTTTAATACTGGCTCTTAGTATTTTCCTTCTCTGATTGGGCATCTAAAGTCTCAGTGTTTTTTTCAGTGAGTAATGCCTGAGGATTTTTTAAGGTGATGATATATTAATGGTATATATATTTTAGTACTAATGCCTGTTTGGAATTGCCGACCTCTTTAATTTTTTTTTTTGCCTATAATTGCCATAAGTAGATTTAACATCTTTTAAGTAAATGTTCCCGTTTTTTCAATAATTACAAATAATGACTCAGCAAGTACTGATAATAGCAATCATACACACACCCCTGCCAAGCAACCACAAAAGCTGCATCTGCTACTTCAGCTCTGTTTCAAGAGAAATACAAAATGTAGAAATCCTCACATTTCTGATGAAAAATGAGGCTTTCAGATGCAGAGATTACAGCTCACAGAGTTATTACAGTAAACCACGTAATCTCTGCCTGATACCTTTTCTTTCCTGACTCCAAGGGCATTTTATTCTGCATACAATCTTCCCAGAATACACTAAGAACTGGGCAGGGAGTGCAGGACTCTGAGCACCATGGCTTTATCTGGCATTTGAGACTCTGCCCACCACTGTAAAATGTTACAGGGACAAAAAAATTAAAGTTTTTGATTAGGGAAAAGCAGACCACTTCACTGCTGGGAGAAATAGTGAAAACATACATATTCTTGCCAACGGTGAATCATATGATAGTCATCACACTCACTTAAAGGAGGAGCTATGAAATGCTGTCATTCTTGCATGTTGTTTCAAGTTCATTTACTGGATCAACAGTAATATGCTCGGCTTAGAAATTCACTGACAGAGAAATGCCCTGGGTGCATTATCCCCTTTTGTAAGACAGAAACCTGAGGGGCTACGTCTAACAAAGGCCTGGGGTGAGATGCCTTCAAGCTACCACTCCTGAAGAATCAGTTAACACAGACAAGCACCTGGTAGGGAAATACCCTGCTAGAATGTGTAACAAGCACATAAATCATACTGCATGCTAATACTTAGCTTTAGATGGATGAGTTCTGGATTTTGCCTCCAGATGTAGCTCTCAGCTGCCATATCCCAGCAGATAAATTTACCTGTCCAGGTCTGATCATTTACTCATACAAAAACATAACCTCCCTCGCATCCAAAGATTTGGGAGATGCAATTATTAAAATTGGCTTTTTTAATGTAATAATGTTTTATTAGCTTTAGATTTACTAGAACGTAAAGCCTTACAAAACAGGAGAGTGGAAGTACTCACTTTTGACATGCTGATTTTTTATATTGGAAAAAAGGAAACTTTTAAGGTGGTGTCAATAAACCCTATACTGTTCTGTTGAAAATATCCTGACTGTAGAATGTTTCCTTTAGAATTGATTTTCCTTTGCTCTACCTTAACTAAATGCATTTTCCAGTTCAGCCACCAATGAGAAAAGAGAACCATATTATTTCAGAGGCCTATTAATTACAACAATCACTGTTCTCCAATGTTGCACAGATTTGAATGAAAAGCATTGCATGGTGTAAAGCCCTGTGTTACGATGAAAATAATGATAATGATGCATCACAGATAAGAAGTCATGTGCTATCCTTCTAACACTTCAGTAAGCAATCCAAAGGAACGACATCTAATTCTGCAGGAAAAGAAGCTCTCCCAAAGCACAATGAGATACATAAGGAAGGATCAACAGCCCCCAGGAAAAAACACAAGCCTTTTAGTATATGAAGGCATGTGCAAACATAATGGAATTCCCTTGATGCACTGCTATCCATACATTTAGACCAGGGCAGACTGCTAAAGCAATAATTCCCTTTGCTATCTTGACAGCAAGTCCCAGCTTATAGCACTGCTGCAAATCTACCCACAGGGCTTCTGCTATCATTAGTGCTAAACGGCATCTGCAAAACACCAAAGAGAGGCAGGAATTCTGGGTTCTCCCTTTTCCATCCATGTGTGTTTTGTGTCAGCTGGTGAGGCATGTGAAACAGCATGTGGCCATTTGCTTAACGGAGTTATCTAGTCTTTCCTAATCTCCTGCAGTAACAGAGAGCATTCTGTCCCACGAGGAGAGCTCATCTTTCCAGTCAAAAATTACAGAAGGAATCCTTTATGAGTGTTTCTTCAGAAAGCAGAGCTCAAGTTCACTTATAGAGGTGTTTACATTTTATGTCAAGCAATGACATAAAAGGTTTCATAAAAAGTAGCTGGCAAGGCTTCAGCACCATGCTTTACATTTATCAGGAAAGATGCAAATTGCTTGAGTGGCTAGTTACAGTAGCTGGTCCTGACTTTCAGCTGCAATCCATCTATGAAAAGGCTCCATTTTTCATTCTGATGCACTAGGTTCTCAGAGTCTCAGAGGAACGGAGAAAAACAGGATTTTAGAAATAAATATTGGACTACCTCTTACGAGCCTTACATTATTTAGATCATTATTGAAGTTCATTGGCAGTGCTGTTATTTGGGCTACTTGTCTGATAAATTTCAATGTAATTTTTTCAGGTTGGTGTTTTTGGAAAAAAACAAAATAAAATGGTCAATACCGACATCTGGCTCTCTTTTCTATGTGCAGTATCTTTAATGTTTCGGCAATCAATTTGCTACAGCAGCTTTCCAAAAACCTGGGAAATTATCTTAAATCTTATTTTTCTGCAATAGTTTTTTTTGTAGTTTGAATCAGATTATTGACAGATGGAAACAAACACTGCTGACTTCCTTCACTGAATCTGCATCTGATAAAAAAAAAAAAAAAAAAAAAGAAAATGAAGTCTATTAGATGACTCCTTAGCAGAAAAGCACATGGTAGAGATATGAGTCACCAAAGTATTAGCTCTGCGATTTAACACAGTCACATGAACTCAATGTTCTTTTTCTCTTCCCACTGTGAGCTGTGAAAGATTTGGATTTGTGTCCTGCTGCTGAGCACACTAAAAATTCCCTAGTCCTTCCTGGGTGCTGCTCACTGATAATCAGCTGGTGCCCATCACCACAGAGGTGACTTACATGAGGGATGGGTGCCGAGGTCTTCTAAGACCAGACCAGGCAAAGCTAAGATACCAGTTCAAACTCTCCCTTTCAACTGCCAGCTAAGCCAGAGGACTCACCCTTACACAGAGCAGGGCATGCTCACAAGACCCCATCTGCCAGTAGCGCTGAAGGCTGGGAAAAAATAAAAAAGGCTGAATGCCCATGTCTTTGCAGCTGAATATTGCACAGCCGTGGGAGAGAGAGCACTCCCCTGCGGTGATCAGCAGCACCTGCCTCGCCTCACCCTGCGGCTCCTACCAGGCACCAGCTCCTTCCCGAGAGGCTGGATTGCCCTCTTTGCTTTAGCCCTGCTTGAACGAGCCACCTGGTTCTAGCAACGCATCAAGAAAATCTCTTCATCGTTGAGTTAATCAGAATGAAAGAGAAGCTCATCATTGCTGTGGGAAATGTGCCAGAAGATGCTTTGCCTCTCCTGAGAATCTGCATCCTGAGTTAGGTTTTGTTGCCATTTTCTCACTGAGTACAGTGTTTTCTCTCTGCAGAGGTTTCAAGTCATAATGCAGTAAAACCTATATGGCCAGAAAAAGCCCTCTGCATACTACACTTCAAGTGGCAGCTGGAAGCATCCCTGTCCCGAGTGCCCAGATGTGCTCTAAAGTGTCCCAGCTCTGCAGCTGTGGCTCACCATTACTTGGAAAGGGCCCCTGTCCTCAGGCTACCCACCATGGCCAGGAGCTCATCTCACCAAGGCTCATGTACTGTGGTGAGCTGGAGCAGAGCCTGCAGTGCAAGCTGAAGTCACCTCAGGTCAGTGGGAAGCTGTGCCTCGAGAGCCGGCCCTGCCTGCGCCCCTCCCCTGCTCACTGCACAGGGCTGGCTCCCACACAGAGCCAGAGGAGCTATTCACCAAGGATAACAGCCAACGAAAAGAGAGTCCTTTGTTTGCCTAATGAGTCACTGAGACAAATCAATTTATTATATTTTTTGGTCCAAACATAGAATGCAGTATTTCTAACTTGTTTGTGCATTGTCTGGTTGAGTGATTTTCAGCCTATTTGTTATTGCTCTGTGCTGGTGCTGTGCCCCGTCTCTGGTGTTTGGCGGGTACTGGCAAGGCTCCCGAGCCCCGACTGCCTGAGACACTTTAACAACAGAAGCTTAACCAACAGGAAGCAATGAATTTTGAATAAGGCTTTTCGGCTAAATAAATACGTTCAAGGAGATTTGTGGAGCTTTTGGGATGCTGAACTGTCTAGCCATCATCTGAGCGCTCTCAATTCCAAGAAGCAATGCAACCTTAGGAAGCAGGACTTCAAATAAACACCTATATTTCACACTTACTTTCTGGTCACCTTCCTAAGCAATTACTCTCCACTTTGACTATACTCACATCTGCCCAGGTTTTCCTGCTAACTAACTTCTCAGGGTAAGAATAAAGTTTAGTCTTACATGCGAACTGTATAACTTCAAACACTTTCTGATTTTTCAGCGTATTTCTTTTCCTAAAAGACATCAGTGCATCAGCTTGTGTTTTTAAGACCAAGATAAACACACTGTAAAGAAGTACATACTGAATAAAAACAAGCACAGTAAAAATAATGCATATTAACATTCCACTTCTGAATAGAAATTATATTGAGCCTTTTATAGAAATAAACCAAACCATATCTCAGTTGTAAATGCATCCTCTTTTTACATAAAAAAATCCAAATGGTAACCGTGAATATTCCCTCTGCAGATATTACACTACCCATGCAATAAAGTCACTACATCTTTCATTACAGCTATTTTGAAGTACTGTACTGACCTTTCTACCTCTGGCAGCAGACAGGGACTGCAGAATTTCTTTGTTTTTTTCCCCAGACTGTTGATCAATGCAGATTACTTGACATCTGCTACACGGACCCACAACCTGAAATTTTAGTTAAAGAAAGTTCATGGCTGTTTATCAAAGCAGTACAGCATTGAACAGTACAAGCTTCTGACCATCATCACATCTGAAACACATACCTTTGCATACTTTTCCTGTGGTTTTTCAAGCATTCATTATGTAAAAGGTCAAGTCTGTTCACCTAATGTAGCAGGTCTACTCACAAAAGTCTCACTGAATTATTAATTCACTTTTCTTAAGGAAAACTTTCTCAGAGACTGAATCTGGGAAATACCAGACATTTACATATTTGTATTTCCTGATGGCTTCATTTCTTCTGTGGATTAGCAGGGCTGCTTGCCCAAAGAACAAAATACAAAATTAAGCCAATGCCTCAGGATTCAATCCATGGAAGATTTTTTTTTACTCAAAATGTAAAATATTTAAATATAAACGTTTACTTAATCAGAAGAAATAATTCATCATCTATTACACATGATATTAACATCATATGTAATTGTTCTTTAACTTAACTGTTGCTTGAACAGTTTCAGGGAAAATAAAACAAACCTGAAAAAAATTTCTTCTTAGAGCTTTAAAACGGAGATGGATGTCATATTGCACTTTCACTTAACATTGCATTCCTAACTTTAGCAAAGCTGTACATTACAGAAATTACGTCTTACAGTATCCCAGTATACACATTCTGCTTCTGTAAAATGTGCCATAAATTTCAAATAGGGCAAATACATAAACGGTACACTTCAAACATTTGATGTGCTGATCTGAAGTGATATTTCAGGTTTTTGACATGAATCTGGATTGCTTGTATTTGCTTCAGTGTAATCGTCAACACCAAACATCAGCTCTTTCAGAAAATTATTTTCCACAGCTTTATTTTTCTTTATTAAAAGAACAAGACAGAGGAGGAAATATTTTCCCTGCTTTACTTTGTTCAACAGCTTCTACCATTTTTGTGGCATAAAGAACCATTGACGTAATTTCTACTGTTTCTACATTAGTATCTGAAAAAGGACCTAGCAGAGATGGGAAAAGACAATGCAAGTTGCGTAAGTCTTTCTATTTTTGCCTTGTATTCCTAAAGTACATCAATGCCAGAAATAGGAATGACTTTATCTTGCAGTTTTACAGTAACTTATCAACAGAATCCTCATCTGAACTCCCCAGTGGAAATCCAGCCTCCAATAAGCTACACACCATGGATTTTGTGCTTTGTGTTCCTCATTTCTAACTTATAGGAATTTTTCCTCAGTTTTCTGCAACTCATATTGCAGCTTACTGATCAAGGCATATGTAAGAAGAGAGCAGATCAGCAATATTTTCCACCCTTATGGAAAAAGTTTCTTAGAGTATGCTGACCAGAAAAAAAAAAGGAGTGATGCCTATCACATCATCTCGATTTGACTTTGGTACTCCTGTTATTCACACTTAAATTATAATCTCTAAGAAAACAATGAATAAGCCACTTTCACATCCTGGGCAAAGCATCTTTAAATAGATATTTCATATCTCTTGGCCATACAAATTCAGCAGAACATTTAATACACATGCGCATCATTCCCTTAGTTGCCATATTTTACAGAATCTTTTACAGATTCTTTGTTAAAAGTTTTTCTTGAGAGAATGTATTTACAAACGAGGTCTGACTCTTTAGTGTTTTCCTTACAGTACAAAGGATATTATGCTGTTAGCTATGATATGAAGCCCAACATACCAAAAACCCCTACCAGGCTAGAATTAGAAACACTCCTTGAGTGAAGACTAGGAGAAGATTTATAAAACACAGGCCAATAGACCATGAGTGCTCACTTGTATTTATGTCCATTCTTTGGCAATCAGTTGCTTGATTTTGCTTCTCAGATGCTTTGATTTGCAGCAATTTGAGGTTACATTTGGACTACTGTGCTTAACAGCAACAAGTATTCTCTGCTGATGTGCTGGCTAAACTGTGTGCTGTAAACTCTGCCTCAAAAAAACTTGATTATTTTTCTGTTCAGATAGGTAAAGATAAGAAATGCTATGAATTATGAAATTCAATAAAAGTCTGGATAAATATGGCAAAATCTCTAAAATATATTGAAGTATGTTTGTCACAGGACATATCACCTTTTTCCTTTTTTTACACACAGGACACATCACCTTTTTTTTGTTTTACACACTTCATAAATTTCACCTGCACAAAGCATGCCACCCGTTTTACAGTCAAAGCCTTGCAAGAGTTAGTTTGTCTTCAGGAATCAACATGCTTTGTGATACACTGGGGCTTGGACAAGAGAGAAAAGGTCACACCTGGAATTGCAGAGCACCTATGGAAATCTCAGCCCACTCCTCCTCTTCAAAGGACTCTGGTGCACTGATGACAATGTTGGCACGGAAACGTCGGATCAATTCTTCTATTTCCAATGGCTCCTTCAATCTGTCTCACAGAGTTGACAGAGAAAACAAAAAAATAAATTATTAACTATATTTGCACTAGATGTTTGTGCTGTAAGAATCTGGTGGCTCATATGATTAGCAAATGCTTCTCCAGAATAACCTGGACCAAGTTTTGTTACAAAGGCTATGGAAACGGCACGAAGTATTCAACGATAATTTGTAACCTCTCAGCTATAATATGTAACCCTGTAGGTGGCTTCTTCAGAGGTGTAACCTAGCACTGTAGGTATGAAAACATGTAGACAGGTGATTCCGAACCATGCGTATGGGAAAATTCCCTGCTTGTTATCATATGTAAGGCTAATGGTAACAAATAAAAAGATCTTTTCAGTTAGTAATCATTTGACTTGTTAAATATTGTAGAAACAGAAGCTTCTAGAACCAAAGGCAAATAAAACTTTATTCCGCACATGCTGCAATGTCAGGAGGGACAAAATCAACAGTTGCTGAAGGTGAAAAAGGCTAGTAAAATAATTTTATGAGAGAATATATCCATCATATTATTATTATTTGCCTTTGGGTGGCAGGAGATTGCAGCAAATTATAGGTATTTTAAAAAAAATTGATCTCTGTGTGGTGATACCTCCCGCTCTTTACAAGCATTTGAGCTGCCAAAGTGTAGATTTGTGTCAGTGTGGAGAATGTATATGAGACAGAAAGAGCAGCAGACTGCATACAAATATCAGAAATGTTGCTGCATCTTCGAATTGTCATTTTTCACTCTTCTTCTAAACGAGAACTTGAACAGTACCAGGAAAAAATAAAACCAAACCCACTGTAAAATTTTCCAGAGGGTTCTCTCAGTGCCACTGTTCATGGAGAAGAACACTTCTTTTTGAATTAGCTGTTAAGTACGTGAACGATTTTTGATACTCCATAAATTGTAGCCTGACAACTTTGGGATATGACATCCTATAGCACAGGCAGAAACCTAGGTAAGTAGTGAAGAGAGACAATTCTGTCCTAAAAAACAAAACAACAAACCAAAAAAAACAAAGAAAACTTCACATCAAGCAGTCTTAGCAGAGGAGGCCTGTTAGGTAAAAAAAAAAGAGCTTGGTTTTATTTAAAACAGCCTGGATGATCTCTCTAGCAGACAGAAGTGCATAAGGAAACTGCCTGTGCAGACTTTCAGCCAAACCACAGAAGCCTAGCTCCACCAAGCCCTGGTGTTCACAAGGGCTCCAGCAGCCTGGGGGCAGAAGGTGGGATGGGAAGCTGCAAGGCTACAGGTTTTCCCTCGAGATCCCACAGGTAATCCCATGGCTGAGACACAATCTGTAATTAATGCAGTGGGTGGCAGCCAAGAGGAAGTGTAGATTTTAGCAGTGCCCATACAAACAAGAAGGAAAATAGCAGTTGCTTGTGAACACGTTCAGCTATGCTGCTGTGCTTCCCAGCTTTGCTGTGGGCTCTTGGAGCTTGGCTGCTGTGAAGCCTCTAGTTTTGAATACGTTTTGCAAAATCTGAGTGCCGCCACCCCAGCCTGTACTGGTGTGGACATCAAAAGCCCCAGTAATCTCAGAGTTGGGCCTGCAGTGTCCTGAGACAGCTGCTTAAAAACTTCAAGCTTCTACTAATCTACCCCTTGCTGCTGAACTCAAAGACTGTAATGCCTCTACCCCTGATCTCTCTGCCTTCAGCCTGCTTGGGCTCACATCCAGAATACCTCACCTCTCTTGCACCTCCCCCAACCCTCAGAAATGCTTATAATTACTTGGCAACATGTATCTGAGTAAATTTCCATTATTTCTGCTCCCATAAAACATGCATTGGTTGGATGGAGCGGTAGGTACTTTCATCCCGCAAATCCCAACATGGACCTGTTTTGCAAATCCGTGTAATGTGCCCAAGTCAGCCTAGGTGCTTTGGATTTTCACAGCAGTGGGCTCTGCGATGAAGAAAGCGTTACCTGTATTTAACAGGCAAATTTGACAATTAATATTTATATCCTCAGGGTTATATTTCTAACAAGAACATTTGAGCATTAGGCCAGGCCATAGAGATTTTCATGGAGGTGACCTATAATGGAAACACCAGAGAGACAAATGTCTGCAGGTACAATGTAGCCCTCCAACCGCATTCTAATTTTTAATTGAATGGCTGTTTCTGCTTTAGACCACCTCTCAAGGGCCAAGTGCAAACTGCAAGACTAGTTTTTACTTATGGAAGATACAAAGTGAAATTATAAAAACTTAATTCAAAATTGAAATTACTTTGTAAAACTTAGCAGGTTTCCATTAAGCAAAACCAAACCCACATGCCAAGAAACTAAATAATACTTTCTAAAAATCCTCCAATACTTAAGAGCAATTCTTGAAAGTACATTGGATAGTTCAATATTTGGAAAGTTCATACATCATGATTTAGTAACAGTACAGAATGAGAATGCTGTATATGTGAATTTATATCTCCAGCACCTGGAGAAGGCACTGCACAGCAAAATGCAAGGGAGGACACTTCCAACTCAAGCTGCAGAGTGGGAAGCAAGATGCTTCTCAGTCACTATTGCAGCTCTAGTCACACCTGGAGTTTCCTTTGAGGAAAGGGAGATTACAAGACTAGCTGTGCTGGAAGATATTAGGCGTAAAATCAGTGTATCATCTGACATTGAATGTTTTATTGAAGTTCCTTGTTCTCCTTTGTCCTCACTTGCTGCAAAAAACTCTTCATCTTTGCACTCAAATCCCATATCTGAACAGTTCCTCCCTGAGTCTTAACACGGAAAAAGCTCATCTTGAGTAAGGGATGTCTGCAAGAAGTGTCCTCCCAAGGGGATGTAACTCAGCCAGACAAGCCACAGAAGAAGGCATTAATTGTCACTGAGAAAGGGTGTCAAAACACTGAGAGATGGATTGATTCAAACCTTTTGTACACACATTTCCCATGATATTCTAAAATTGCCCAACTGTTTTCTCCTAAGGAAGGAAAATCCTCAGACAATACAAGCTCCAGAGGTCTCAGTGATGCTTCATTAAGTCAGTGGTTTTAAATCCTGAAGAGACATACATATCCTCCTGCAGATATATATATACACATGCACACAGACACATATATTCCTCTTCTAACCAAAGCAGGAATTTTCAATGCACGGGACATGTCTGGCGGGTGCCTAAGAGGAGAGATGACGACTCCAGGAAGAAACATGAGAGAAGCTTTGAGAGACAGGAAAAGGGGGCCCAGAGACAAATGCTGGGGGTTTGGGATGCACAGACATTATGGAGGCCCTGAGGGAAGATTTTTTTGTGGAATTGGAACCTTTCCTAGTTATATTCAAGAAACAAAAATTTTCTATAGTCAGTATATGAAAATTTGGTTGGTAATGGGTTTGTTATCTTTGAACTATGGACTGACTCAGTGTTTCATTTGCTGCTTCTATCTCCCACTTTTGTATAAACAAAGCCAAATTAAATTAAGAAATAAAATTATTCCAGTCCTGGAAATACTTTTGAAGTACTTCTGTTGTGCATATGTACTCTAAATCTTAATAATTCCCATGGGAGTGAAATAGTTCAGCCAGTAGCAAGACTTTATATTTTTACCTGCCAGACAATTTATATTGAGAAAACCTATTTATCCTTGTTCTTCTGGCAAACAGAAGTTGGCTGGTTCTTAATAATATCTTTCCACCAAATAATTTGAAAAAAATTTCATTTAAATTTTCCTAGTGATGATTGGTAGACAGATGATGCTCATAAGTTTAATCCAAATTTTCAGAAATCATAAAATAATTAGTAACTATAGCAGTTTATTAGCTATATATTTTTTGAATGTTGACAAGTAACTATCTTTAAATTTCCACATGAAACACCAATATTGGCACCTTATGGCAAGATTCTGGAATCCAGGATCACTGAGAGACGTTTGGAGGAGCATCTTACCTTGCACAAATATGTTCTTTCAGCTGCAGAATGCTTGCTACATTTATCAGGAGGTATTGTGCTTCATTCACAAGAGAGAGTGAGATGTTTGTTGTAGATGACAGACCTAAAAAAAAAATAAATCAATACAACATTCTAAAATGATCATAAAAATCAGTAATTTCACCTCATCTTTCCTCTGACCTCTTACTCATTCTCATTACTAGTTTATTCATTTGGTTCCAGCAGTAAGGAAATATTCCAAGGATGCCCTCAAACCTGCACATGACAATGATGCAATGCATTTAGAAACTGAGATGGAGTTGAGATTTTAGCAAATTTGTAAAGTAGTTTACAAAAGCAATATCTATGCATTTTCAATGCTCTTTCAATTATTTTTATAATGAGATTTAATCTCTGAATAAAGTCTTTGATTCTTAGATTTTTCATGGTAATTTTTCCAAATAGGTTTTGAATTTCCAGACAAAATCATGGTCATGATGAAAACTTCCCCCCCACACTAGTGCATCTGTACATTTTCACCAAATTTAACAAGTAGAAGGGGCGCAAAAAGTCAATTTGGGTATAAAAAACAACCAGACCAATACTGGATAGCTCTTTCAGCCTTTATCAGGGTACCTATATACTCAGTGTGAAGTCCATGAGCCTGATGTCTGCATGAGGAACAGTGAATATTTTTAAGAATCACAACATACCTTTTGGATTTTTCTGACGTGACTTGCTTTTCACATCTGAACTTTGTCTTATCAAGCGACATGGACGACCAAGAAACTTAGAGAGCCAGCCAGCAATTCTTTCTCCACAGTCATAGGTTTTTACCCTATTACAAGAAGAGAGGAAGTTTAAATTTGATTGCCCAAACATTTATTTGCAAAATAGAAGTCAAATTGTGAAGATGTTTATTCTGCTTCCTTCCATACAAAGTACAGAATCCATATTGTCCGATGAATGTTTGATGTGAAGCCCTGCTTGACTCTAACTCCCCATTTCCTCAATTTCACTCTTTCTCTTGAAGTTGACTTTCACAAGATCTAATTTAGTTTAGTACTGAAAATTACTGTGGAATAAAGGATTAATCATAATGCTGAAGACACTGACTCTGAAGCACAGTAAGTGGCTGCCCTAGAACAATATTACAATACATTATTATGAAGTAGTCACACTCTGGTCTGTACTTTTTACTAAAAACAGAGAGAAATTATCTGAGTTCAATTTAAGATTGCTCTGCTGTGTGTAATTTTTAATGATCCCATCAGCTACAATGATGTTACTTCTCTAATTTAATTCATGTTAGTACAGACGTTTCACATTAAAACATGGCTCCACTAAGAGAGGCCAAGTATCTCTCTAAAGATGATTTCCACTACTTGTAAAATATCTAGTGAGTTATGCAAGCTGGCAATAGAATTGCCTTCTTTACCTGGATGTAATCTTTCCTAGAGGGACTTTGAAACCACCTCTCTCAATCCAAGAAGGCCACAGATCAGACCACTGGAAATTGATCCTGTTTGACATTATATTCCTCAGCCCTGAGTAAACTTAATGTCAATCTTCCAAAATCTAGGCATTTAGTTTAAATCAGTTGTCTGGGTTTCACTCACAGATAATGGAAATAAGTAGTTCCCACATATATTAGACCTCAGGATGGGATGACTCTCACTGTGGGAATGTTAAACTCTCTATTGACCACGTAAAGAGATTTGACTGATCCCTAACTTTAAATGTAGGAGGAATGTGAATTCTTATGCTGATCTAGGGAGGATTCCAGTAGCAAGGAAAGTGAAGTAGTCATGTTCCTGTGCTCACCTTGATGTCCTACCCAGCCAAAGAAGTTCATCTGCAAGGAAATATCTGCTTTGTGAAACAAGAAAACAGCTACTCACAGCAAAAGGTGCTAAGCCCCAGAATTGAGAGAAATGGGTTTGGATTTACAAAATGCTCTGTAGGGTTCAACTGAATTACACAGGTACAAAGCCAGCAGAAGTGAAACCAAGGAGATTTTATAATCCTGCATGTGTCAGGTATCTTTTCAGCACTTGTTCTGAATTTTGAATTATGGTGCAGCTCTGCATCCCTCCCCCCACTCAGAGAGGACAGATGTCAACCACAACTGCATCTACCCAGTGATGCCCTAGAACTGGAATAGTGCTCAGGCACGAGTATGAGATGCAGGCACTGGGTCAAGAAAGAGACCAAAAGGTGAATGTTCACATGAGATTTCACAGCCTGAACTGTGCCCTTGCCTGCCACTGTGTTGGGGAGAAGGCTGTTAATGAGAACACATGAATCTTCCATGATAACAATGCAGGTGAAACAAATTCATCCAATATTTTTATCCACCTTCACAGAGGTATTAGGGGTGCTTAAAATCTCTCCAGAGCCAATTGCCTCTGGCAGCCTGTTGGGAATTAATACTGTATAAATCAGGAAGAAAACTTTGCCCTCTTTTTATACACTTATTGTTTTGAGTCACAGTAGCTGAGTTAGAGATTCACACCATTCTTGGTGTTTGATCAAATGTCACTGCGTAGTTTTTGTATTCCAAGACTCCTGTGTTTTCAAATTGCTTTCCCTTATTGTCAGACCATTTTCTGAGCAAGTACCATCATCTCTTCAAGGTCTCAAAGTCATTCTGTTGTAGCTCAATTCTACTTGTTCTATGCTTGTGTTTATTTTTGTGCAGTATAACTTTACATCTGTCAGCATTACATTTCATTTGGCACATGTCAGGCAATTTATAAAGGGGAGCCTATTTCTCTGTGATTTCACTTGCTGTTTGCCTTGAGTTTCCCACTCATCTTTCTATTATGTCATTTAGCTTCAGTGTGTTACAACTGGTCCCGCTAGCAGGGTAATTTACAGAACAAGAAACAAGGACAGATGAAGTCTGAATATTGATCCCATGGGATATAATACAACAGGCTCAGTTCACCTTGTTCTTAACTACACCTCTGTCTTCTACCACTGCCACATTTCCCTTGATCTCTTTGATATTACAACCTGTCAAAGAGGAGGCTGAGTCCCCGCTTATTTCAGTAGAGCAGCAACCTTGAGCATTTACGGTCTTCCATGACATCAATCCTATCTACATTAGCTCCTACTTTCATCATTTACATCACTGTTAGACACTGTACCAGAAAGCCATGTCCCTCTGATGTGAGCAGCACGTGCTGATGGACAGCCCCTGCTGGGATGAAGGCTAATGCTGATGAATTGCTTCAGAAAGGAAATTTGGACTCATTAGACTTCCATGGCTGCTGCAAAATTAAACTCCTCACATGACTGCTTGCAGATTCTACATCATGTACCTTTCTCAGTTATCTCAGTCTAAATTCAGAGTAAGCCAACAGAATTGGATGAAATAACAGCATCAGAGCACAGAATTAATAAACAGAAAATACATTCACTAGGTGTTTCTTTCAAATAAAAGCCTTTCAACAAAGACTTTTGGTCCCACTGTTCACCTTAGACACCTTTCAGAAAAGACCCCAGACCACAAATCACCTCCTGTCCTCTTGCAAAGCACTGCTTTTCTCATTATTTTCAGCCCTGGAGGTTCCTCTGCTGAAACACTGGAAACTGGCATCAACTGCTGTTGGATCTCTGAGCAGTTTCAGAGCCTCATCAGTGTTGTTCACTTATCCTGCCTTACTTCCTGTCTTGTTTATTAAGTAGTCACTGTCCACTCCGTGCAATTTGCTTTCATTTTTTCTTTCTTATTCATTCTGTCCTTTCCTTTCTTCCTTCACAGAACTCTAAAAACTTTTCCATGAAAACTTCCAATTTAATACAATAAAAATGACAACAGTCAGTTACATGAAAGAGAAGCTACAATAAACAGTATGGCAACAGATTTTATGCACTCAGAGAAAGATAACTCAGTCTGCTTTACAGCCTGTAATAGATGGGCTTACCATGGGGAGGCTAGGGATGAGTCAACACTAAGGGAAGTGGGACAGATGGTTAAAACAAATGACTCTTGGGTGGATTCCACTACCTGAGGAAAATACACTTCTGAGGAAAAGATCCTCTTCATCATCTGAACAGCTAGTAGAAAAGAAGGAGAAGATAATTTTCTGCATGGCTCCATGGGGAAATTGCCAAGTCTTCTGCTGGTTTGTTTATGTATTACTCAGAGAAGCAAACGTAGAGGGTTACAAAGAATTAGTATACCTTGGTGAAAGAAAGACATAAATCTTTAAGTGGCTCTTTTAGTTGGACTTAGCAAAAGACTCATTGAAAGAAACACAGTAGATAATGCAAACGTACTTTAGGAAGGTACTTGATACTCTGCCACTCAAAAACTTAATGAGACTGCAGGAAGTTCTTAGAAAAGATGATGAATAAACACTTAAGTTTATGGATAGGAAATAAATTTATTCATAATGTTATATTCACTGAAGTGGTATGTTTCTTGATTAGAATTAATGTTATTTAACTTACATACCTGCAGTCAAGAGTGTTAAGGGGACACTGAACAACATGGGTGGTCAAAACAAAATTAAAAAGGATTGTAATATGGAAAGCTGTTTCTAACTTTAGACGGTTCTAGCAATTTTAAATGCATTCTGTATAAAATGGGCAAAGCTGCCAGCATCATCACTATTAAGTATGGGAAACTGAATTCAAGTCCTGATGAGACTCCCAGTTGGCATTTGGAGGTAACTGGGTACACCTTCTCCTTTTCTCATGCTTGGAGCAAGTAAAAAAATGACCTCACTCCTTCAAGTGAGGGCTAAGTCACTTTATTGTACTGTTCTTCCTCTCTTTTCTCATTTTTTAAAATTCTTTACTGATTTCTATCAGACATGCTGGACACGCCAACTTACTTATTTAAATAGGACCATTCTCCTGGTCCACTAATCATTCATTGCTTTCCACCATTTTTTTAAGGACTTCTGTCTTTGTGTACATCTGCTCACATCCTGAGAGTCACTACAGTGATTTTCAACTTCAGTACCTCTCTGCCCTCACTTACCTGTGTGAACAGACTTTACTCTCACAGATCACAGCCTCTTTTCCAGTATTGTCTTCTAGCGGCACACATATTGGGTCCATGCCTAGGTGAGCAGAGAGAAAGTCATATTTCAATTTAAAACAATCTGAAGAATGATAGGGTCATGAAAAAAGCTCTTATTTTTGCTCCTTTTCACAGTCACAGCAGCCTCACAAATAGCAAACTAAAAGAAAAAAAAAAACCAACTTTTTTCTTTTTGCTAGAATTACATTCTCTGCCGGCAGGTGGCTCCAAATGATAAAATAAACCACAAAGGCTGCAGATGACCTTGGTACTCAAAGCATATTTTTAAAATACACTATTTCAGCTTTGAGTAGCTTCCTTCACTGATTATCTTAGGCAACAAAACTGGCACAGAGTTATGGTCTCAGCCACGGTTTCTATTGAGAGGACTGTCCCTCTGACAAGTCAGGAGATGATGTTAAATGCTGTCACGTTGGAGTAGAGGGACTGAGTGATCTGAAAGATGGAGGAGGGGGGAAGAAAAAAAAGAGGTGCAGTCTCTTGAAGAAAGGAAATATACCGTGAGATAAAATTACAATAATCTAAAGACAAAATGTATGGAAAACTGCGAATGAGACAATTATTCCCATCTATTCATCTCCAAGTTGAAGCCAGCTAAGGATTCCCCGGTAATGATCTATCTTAACAACTTCTCCCACATTTTTCTCGTCTTAAACAGAATGAGCCAAAGAGATGGAAAGGGTACTATAATGTACTAGAACCAAAAAGAAAGGCTGTACTACTTTTCTTTCTCTTAACTGAAAACAATAATCTTAAATGAAGAACCAAGTGTTTTACTGTGTGGCTGCAACGAATGCAGCTTCTCCATTACACTGCAACAAATACTAACCAAGATTCTGACTCTCCCACTTCCCAGAATTATAACCACACATTTTGATATTATATAATAGTGTAAAACAAATAAGAATCATGCTCTACCAGTTCTGTGATATGGTGAAATCAAGTTGGCTTATTTTCTTCTGAAGAGTAATGAAATGTAGTTCAGAGTCATTGTAACACCACTATCAACTCTGTTTTATGCATGTTTTACAAAACAGAAAGTCTACTTCTTCTTTGGCTAATTATGTTAATATACATTGTAAGTGAAGACGGGAAGGGAAAAGTTGAGTTCACTTAGGAAAATAATACATGTAATAAATGCTCTGACCTACCCTGTAATGACCAGAAAAAGCCAATGTTAGCTTATCAACTAGAACTCTTGGACTCTGAAATAATTAAATATTAGCATCATTCCTTCTGGAAAAGAAGAGTTTGAAATATTTCAGCCTGCATGCACTCTTAACTGCTATATCTTTCAAATACTTTCTAAGAAAGGCATACTCACAAAATTTCTTAAAAGAGAATTTCAGGGCTTTAAAAAGGCTTTTATACACCAGCAAGTGTACCACATTTTTAATGAACAGTACACATTTTACAGTGATGTTTAGGTCAGTTAAACATTGTTAATTAGAATTTCATTCTATCTTTAAGGCAAAAAAATAAAGTAGAATATTGCCAGTTACTAAAATGTAAAAGCTGTCATTCTCCATGGTCATTTGCTTGATAATAAAATTCACAGATGTGCTCACAGTATTAATATAAAAAAAATCTTACAGCTCTTATTTTCAGTCAATGAGGAAAATTAGAGATCTGTTATTTCAATAGACTGAAATATGAACCATTCATGTATATTCTTTCAACAGTGTATGCACTTAATTCCCATTATTTTTATTGGCAGTAACACATGACTATTTGAAGGCACAATAAACTCCATAAAGTGCAATTAGCTGCTCAGTTTTGCTAGCATCTTTCTACTCAAATATTTTAAAGTGCCTCCTCGCCACTCAGAATTTCTCCCACTTTGCAGTGGCAAACTAATGGCCAACTTGCCAGCTGATTGTTAGCTGAAAAGGAAAGAGAGAAATTAGTCTTTTCCAGAAATGTATTCTCAGCCAAATTCTGTTCGGCTACACATTTGTGTAGGTCAGGAACAAGTGCAACGTAATCTGTGCTCCCACATATTTGATGGAGGAGGACAAGGAGATTTCCCTTGATTCTCTCTCATGTAATAGGATTTCTGGAAAGGAAAGTACTTGCTCCTGCCCACCTTTAAGTTACTGGGAGCCAAACCTCTAATAACGTCAGTCAAGACACAAGAAGTTGTTTCTCTTCATGGGGGCTGGTTTAGTTAGCTACCCTGGTTTCTCAAAGTGGGTTCTGTGACAGCAAGGCTTTGTTACACTCTTAACACTAAACAAAATAGGAAATGCCTGTTAACAATCACATAGCCTAAGAAAATAATTCTGACAAAGTTAATAAATGCAGTTTTTCAAAATTAAAAATTTCACTCCCTCTGCTGAAGAAAGGTACAGCCAGTGAGAGAGTACGCACAAGCCCTTCCTCTCCCTCTGCTCTCACTTACTTCGCCAGAGATCCAGGAAATACCTGGAGCTCCCCAGCTGCCATACAAGCCAACTAATTTTGCAGGCATGCCAGACAAAGATCCTAAGCCTTCAGGCAGCTTTGGGCTTGTGTAGAGCCCCACTCTGCCATCCTTGCTACCCAGAGTGGCGGCAAGATCGCACAGCTGGGTCGGTCAGACAGCAGGTTCTGCCCATCCACAGCTGGGGCTACAGAGACACCCAACTGTGTTAAAGAACAGGGTTAAAGAACAATCCTGAAAGGGTGTCTCAGCACATGAGAATTCAGCAAAAGATGTCAAAGTAGTTACAGTCACACCAAATCACGCTGACAAGTTTTTCTTGGACGGAGAAGACAGAGAATATTAAGCCACATTAAAACAAAGTAGCCATAAATAAATTTTCTAGTAATGAAAAGCACTAGAGGGAGAGGAAAGCATATGCCTGGAGGGGAAGAGAGAACAGACTCATTATGTGTTAAACGTGTCACAGATAAAATTTTCACCATCATCTAAGAGTGTAACAGCAAAACGTTCTTAAAATACGCTGTGTACTTGAGGTACGTGGGATTCGGCCCACTGGGCTTCGGGCACTTACCAGCGGCACCTATTGCAGCAGCACAGTCGCCTTGGGCTCTCTCTTTTGGAGAGAGGCGCCTCCAGGCAGCAAAGCGCGCTCGGGGCGGAGATGCTCGCCAGAGCCGGGTCTGCCAGCGGGAAAAGCGCGGACAGCAGCGGGGCCGGCAGGGGAAACAGCGGGTCCAGCTCCGGGCACAGGGGACGCAGCTGCGCTTGCACAGGCACCCAAGCAAGGGCGTTGCAGAGACGGAAAGAACAGAGAAACTCAGCACAGCGACTGTGAGGGCAGCGGGAGGAGAGATGGAGGAGACAAAACTCATCTCGGAAAGATGCATGCTGAGGAAAAGCGGCTTGGGGGGCGGCCTTCCATGTGGATGAAGGAGCAAAGCAGGAAGAGACCTGGAGGGGGCTGTTTGTCCGCAGGCCAAGAGCCACGGATCTGAAATAACATCAGCCGCCAACACAGGCGGGGAAGGAAGGTTCTGAGCTTCACGACAACCAGCGTGGCTCAACCGAGCTGCGCTGCTCCCCACCACACGGGTCACTGCTGACATGCAGCATTCAGCTCAGGTCCTACATCTGCAACCAGCTATGGACAGGCTGGAGGAGTGGTGACAAAAGCAGCAGGGATTAACATGGGATTTTCCATTTTCCATTTATTAAATTAGTCTTCCATGAAATGATTTAAGTGGACAATATAACACTGACCTATGTTTGTGAAGGGATAAAAGAAAAAATTAAAAATTTAACACCAGCAAACAAATAATGGATTTAGACTGCAGGTAAGAAGAAAGAAAACATAATAAATATTGAAACAACTTCCTACAGATTTATCTGCTCAGTCTTACTCTGCTGATTTGTATGTGCTCCCATCATTGTGCCATCTTAGGAGCAGTAAGCTCTGGAATAGATTCCCCAAGGAAAAGACAGCCATTATCTCACCATCAAGAATTAAAAAAAAAAAAAGCCACAGGTTGCAAGAACATCATGAGAGTAAAAAACAGCAGGACTACTAGAAAAGAGGGCCCAGATCACCTCATGGGCTAGGATTTTGCTATCTAGAGTAATTATACAAAGAATAAAATTATTCTATTGTTACACACTGGCTGCACCAAAGCAAGCTACATAAATGGCAATGATGTTCCTCTTAGAGCACACTGATAAATTAATTTGGTGTAGAAAAATGATCAATAGACTTGGACAATCACTTCTATGTGGAAATGGTTCTCACTTTCATTGGAAGGAAGGCAAATGACAGTGAAAATTCTGAAAAAGACACACAGTAAAATGTAGAACTTAAAGACCAATTTCACCCTGGCACCAACTGTGGCAAGAGATCTTAAATATCAGTGTGAAATGAACGCCTTGACTGTCATTTTCATCTGAGAAAAGTTCCTCCTAACTCCCTGAAGTATGTCAGGTGTTACTGACAGGTGTTATTGACAGGTGAACACACTAATGGGTATGAACAAGTGCTAGGAAGAAAAAAAAAAAAAAAAAAAAGAAGAACAGACTCAGAATGGTCAGAAAGGAAGAGAGATGGTAAGGAAATAAATCTCTAGAAATAATTAGTTCTGAAGCACTTGATAATTTAAAAGTTGTGGGAGAAGGCTGTCTGTGCAACTGTACTACAGGAATTTGAGATGCAAGGTGCTCCACATAGAACTAAAATGAATTAATAATAGATTTTCAAAGAAATAGTATAGAGGAAAGGGGGGAAAGCAGCAGTGCATGTGCCAGTGAGAAAATCTGGAATCCCTAAGAAGAGACTAGATTGTGTTTGGGATTGGAAACACAGAATTAGTGTTCCATGATTAGTGGAAGTATCAAAATGTATGCTTGAGAAACCTATTTCAGACAAAAAGAATCAATGAGTCAGTTTTAATTCTATGGAGAATGCTCAGACAGTTGGAGATGATAACAATCCTAATGTACACACGGAGAGGAGACTGTAGTTACAGATCCACTCATATGGATTTCTAATAAAGGCTGAAAAATCAGAAGATAGGTTCCCTCGTTTTGCTCTAGCTGCTGAAAATGTGGGCACATATATCATTAATGGTTAAGACATACAGGCTGAGTAAACGTTTGACTCCAGGAAAATGATGAACACATTCAGACACATGCAAGCTCAGCATTAGTAATGACTTCTGTGGAATTCAAACCTGTTCCAGTGTTCAGTGGCAATGGCACTGTTATGAAAATAAATAATTTTCACTCCTGAGTTGCATAGGACTTTCTGTAATACTTTACTTTTTTTCTTACTTTTTTTTTTCCCTAAGCAGTGAATAAAAAGGATTTTGATAATTCCCAGGAAGCTCAAACATCATGAAATATTTGCTTCCTAGTGCAAGTATTTAACTGAGTTAAATAACGTCTGGTCCTTATTTTAATTCATATTAATTTCCACTGAAGACTCTATCCCTCTAATCCCACAGATGGAAGGAGGAAGAGAGATACAAAATGGGAAGGTTTTTGGCCAGGGTATTTAGTGTTAGACTTCTATTCCTTTACCTTTGCAGCACGAACAATCCCTTCAGGCTATGGGACTTCATGCTGTGGAGAGACACTAGCCAATAAATTTCCACATCTGTCTGTTTCTTTCTCCATCCTGGAGCATTCACTTTATGATTGCACATAGGGAGTCACTGTCTACTCTCTGTCTACCCCAACAATAAGTTGGGAAACCCCCAGGGCTGCCTATAACAGGTTGGGCTTTCATTGCCCACAGCTGGCACAGACCTTGTCCCTAAATTCACAAGTAAGCGTGCACAGCATTCAGTAGTTTGGTGGCAGCATGCAGGTGCCCCTGCCTAGAAGTCTGACACCAATAAAGAAGGGAAGGAGAGGATATTGTTTACTAACCTTCAGCCTGAATGACCATAATTTTTTGTTTCAGATCAATTGAGGGAGTCACAAGACACAACCTTCGCTCCTGCTTCTGAGTCATGCAGACTCCATTCCGGTTTACAACCATCCAGTTTCGGTCATAGAGCAAACCCTGGTTTCCTACTGGCCATTCTGTAACCTGGGAAAGCATTAGGAGGGGGTACAAGGGTTTAAAAAGTGTTAGCTGCATTAATAGATTTATGCTGGAAACAAGAGGGAAAAGAATCCATTAATGAAACGCGCTGAAATCAGGAAAACTTTTGGAAGCCCATGTCAGCTTCTTATAAGAGGAACCTTAATTGCAAATCAAAGCTAAAGATATCACTGCATATAGCTGACATTAAAAACCCCAAGTTTTTAAGTTGCTAATTTTTCATACACTTTAACAGAGTTATAAGAATAAACAACCTCCAAAGCACTCTGAAAACTGTCTTCAATTTTATACACATCCATTTCAGGACCTATTCTCCCAGAAATTTTCATTTTACTTACAAAGCACAGAATTTTAATGGGAATTTTATGAATTAAAGCAAAACTGAGCAAACAAAAAGCAGGAAAACTGTGAAATTCAAAATTCTGAAAAAACTTGGTTTTCATAAAATGGGACCACTTTATCAATTAATCCATTTGAGGAAATCTCTGCCATTGAAGCTTCTGGTTTAGCTGGGAGAGTAATAGTTTCTTTAGATTCCCTTACAACAAAACATATTGTCTTCTTTGCTATCTGTTCTTCTATTATTTCTATAACAGTCTTTACATTCAATAGCCCATACAAGAATATTGTCCTCGCTTTCACATACATTTTTCTTGTGAAAAGAACATCTGTTTCTGTTGCTACACAGATGGTAATCTTGAAATCCAAAAAGAGAGCAATTTTAGTAATGCCTTTGGGTGACATTAATATTTGCTTTCTTCTCCAGAATGTTAAAATATTAATACCATTCTTGTAATTTAAAGCTGGGCTCCAACATATTCTTCAGCTTATGAATGCTTTCTAGTCACAGTTGAATATGGAGAAAAGTTTACAGCTGAACTTTTTTGAATTCTTACAGAAAAGCTGAGTACATCTCACATAAATTAGCCGACAAAAGACTTCAGCAAAAAATATTGAGTAGAAGATATGTCATGGACAGCCTTATGCTATGAAGAATAGCATGTCTGGAAGCACTGGCTAGATTAATTAAAAAAAAAAGAAAGAATCACATTTTTGTTTATCATGTGATTGACCCAAAACTTGACAGAATCTAAAATATCTCATTCTTATGAACTTTTCCTGTTTTAATAAAAGCCTGCAGCACCAGTTTGACACTGACAGCCTGACTACAGAAAGCTAAGGGCAGACATGCTAGAACTGAAAACTTAATGCATCAAAGCTGAACTTAAAATAATTTCACCACAGTGCTACCAACTATACTGAATACAGAAAATAGAAAAAAATTAAGAGAAGAAATGTGTTCAATCAACTCACTCCATTTTGTATTTGGCAATTTTTTTATGCAAGTGTGGATAAAAAAGTCAGTGATAAATAGAAATGTTAGGTCTGACAGTGTCATCTGAAATCCTATTATCCACATACCTCAAACTGTCAGCACCTCAACTATGTGAGCCTTTGCCCTGTCTTTTTTCGTAAAGGAATCATAGCCCAAAGACTGCAATATCAGCTCAAGACCACGCTTTTACTCTTAGTAGAAATTATCCTTTGGAGAGACCAGAATTTTTTGGTTATCCTGTGTATTTAGACTGCCAAATGCATTTGAACAGCTGGTGATCATCTGAGAGCTGCATGGATTTCCTGCTAACAAATCTCCCTTCCAAAAAAAAAAAGTTATTTAATTGGTAATACATCCTCCCATGAATCCAACAGATCTTCACAGGATTTGCAAGATATAGAGAGCAGCATAAACTAAAAAATGTAGAAAAATAGAAAAGAGTACAGTTTCTCAGTTCCCTATTGCAACACTCAGTTGTTTTGGTTCCACTTCAGGACAGCAATTTTATTCAGGAAATAGCTTAAGTGTTTGCTTACCTTTCACTGAAGGCAACAGGTTTTATGAGCAAAACAAAACCTCTCTTTAATCAGAGATTCAAGTAATTCTTACACGCTGACAGGCGTTAAAGAGTAAGCTCAGCTAACAAGCTAGCAGGTATTTGGAAATAATCAACACCTTCCAATCAAGATACCTCTGACAAATAATAGCAACTAACTCCATGCTTTGCTCACACCACAAATGCGATGCAGCATGACTAGAGGTCCTCAACCCATTTTCCCCACTTCCTCTGGGCATTTGCCATTGTGCTGAGAGTCACACACATGTGCCTGGTGTGGGAATCCAGGACACAGGAATATCTCCTGTGCCTGTCCTGAGTAGTCAGCCCCAGGAGAGCACAGCTTTTAGTCTTTGGCCATGGAAAAGGCTTCCAGGACAAGAAGTTGAGTTTTGTTAATGTATATAGTAGATAACATTGTAGTTTATCTCAGGGTGAAAAAGTAGATTTTGGGTTTTTCGTATGGAAGGTAGATGAAAGACAAGATGGAGGACTTTTGAGTGCTGACTCCGTTTCTTCCTTCTTCATCTACTCAATTTTCTGTAGTTTTAGTGGCACAGTGATTGGTTAGAAAAAGTCACAATGCAGATGTTATGTGACTGACAAATAATTAGGAATTGGTAGGAAAACAAAAACACTACATGTTTGGTACATTGTAAAATTTAATTGGATAAGATCTGTACAAAAATCCTTGAAATTGTCCATTTTGCATCTTGTCGGCACATGTCACTGAAGGGTGCTGAGCCTGTTGTCATCTAAGGCTCTGAACTGTGATAAAGAAATAACAAACATCTTTGAAGACAGAATGGCAAGGCCCTTCTGCCTCATTCCTGGTTCCTGACCTTGGCACTGACTTTTTCACAGGGGATTCCTGGTAAGGGGACCCCATGGCAGCAAAGACTCCGACATCCTGCAGTGAGTCCCTGACCCGTCATGGATGTCCTCTGTGCACTGTCTAGTGCCCAACTCCATCTCCACTTTTCAGTTCCCTGTATTGCACATGTTGCTAGGACCCTGATAAAGAAAGTTGCAACAACAAAATAACTGTCCTGCCTAGGATGGAGAGTCACAGATGGCTCCAAACAGCCAGAGCTGGTTTTTTGCTAATACTGGCTCTGGAGATGAGCATGGAAGAACACATTCACTTCTTCTCTCAGCACTCAGGCCTGTGGCCTGTGCAGAGCATATCCTGACCTTATTTCAAAGAGGCTGAAGGGATTGTTAAATAAAGTAAAATAGAGCAGAGGTTAGCATTCAAGGCAGTGAGCAATAGTGCCTCTAACGTGATTCCCTGAAGTTGCCTGGCCATCTCTGGCTACTGGGACAAATTAAAAGTGGGAGGAGAGAAGGAAAGCAGGGAGAGTGTGGTTTTACTGATAGACCAGCATACACACTCATTCCAAGCATGGCAGGTGATGATGCATCCGGGATCATTCAATGTAAGGTCTTCTCTACCTGTCACAAAGACCATTGCATAATACAGCCAGCACTCGGTATTGTCCCATCTGCTCTAGTCCATCTTTTCTTATCGCAAAATAAAAATGTCCCCGCAAAAATGTGGGGTTGTTTGGTTTTTTCTTTATTTCAGAATTTTCTGTAAAATATTTTGGGCTGCATTTCTCCCATAGTTCACAGTAATGTCATCATGAAGCCTAACACAGTTTTTGAATACATTAAAGGAATCACTGAAAAGGCTTTAAATTATCTAAGTTTAAAAATATTAGCAGTCTTGCATATAATTTATGCACCAATCACTAGGAATTCGTGTTGTATTTTAAATTAAAAGCTAGTTTGTCTTCTCTGTTGAGATGCAATTTTTAAACTCTGAAACCTACCGCAAGAATAATAAAGTTATTAATGAGTTATTAGTTTAAATTCCTAACCTCTTTCACTGGGCACATTGCATTACATAATTATGCAAAAGTCATTGACATGAGAGATGTTCCTGTTTAAAAATGCATGTTTAAAACACACCTTTATATTGGAAAACAGAAAGTGGTGTGGGATAGAGGTTACTCCTCTGCTTTTCTCCATTTAATAAAATAATAGTGGGAAAACACATTTGAGAAGGTGAGTTAGAAAATTCTGCCCTCTGCTTCCTGCACCATGTGTACAAAATCCATAGGACAACAGTGGCCAGAAACACTCCATAACATTCTGCAGAAACCACCCGGCCTGCAGTGAGCTGACAATCTTCATGCCAAGTTTCATTCTCTCAGCTGCGAAAGCACTCTGCACTCTCATTTTCTCTGGAGGTCAAGAACCTCTCATACTAAACCACTTAGAACAGAACAGAGAAATCAGAGTTTAGGAGAGGAGGAGATTATGTGGCTCTGAAGAGGAGATCAAACAGCTGTGAGTTTGCACTCACATCCTCCTCAAGTTTGTCCTCCTGCCACTAATCATCTATCCTGCAACCATCAAGTCTGTGGGCAGATTTCACTGGCAGATGGGCTGAGTCCTGCACACAGTTAGCTGGAATTTTCCACTGCACTTATTATTCTAGGAAAACTCAAGTGATCATGTAGTTACAATAAATCCTAGTTACTACACATGCTAAAGATTTGAACCTCCCCTACCAGCGGGAGGCCTGCACTTGAACAAATCTATGAGCTTCTGTTCTCAACTATAGAAGTATTACAAGGTGAATGAATTTACTACAGCTCAGTATTTGAACCACTTGGACCTTTTCACATCAGCTAGCTGAGAGTTACCCTATAACTGATAAACATGGAGATCAAAATTTTAATTGGGAAAATACTGTTCTAAATTCCCAGCAACTAGAAAACTATTTTAGATTAAGAACAAGACAGTGAATCTCAATTCTTGGATTCCAATCAAAGACTAAAGCAACATGATTACTACTTCAGAAGTTTATGTGTTTCCTGAAATAAAGAGATAATATAATGTGAAGTGTGAAGTCTGTATGAAAAAGAAAAACAAACCACTAAACAAATGGCAAAATAATAGTTTTGCGTAAGATGCAGTCTTTTCAAGACAAAGCCTAGAGATGCTGGTATAATCAGTATTTTAGAAGGCAAAATGATTTTCAGGATTTGATTCCATTTAATTGTGGTAATTAATTGTGGTCCATTTAATAATGATCCATTTAATTTTTTCTCTAGCATGTCTTGCTTCTAACTCCAGTGCATGTGACATATGTTGTTTTCCTGTTTCAAGGTGATGCAGGCTGAAGCTACAGTAATGACACACAAAAACATATATATAGATATATACTGGAGGTTAGTGCACTCTGCAGGATCTGGGTCCTGACAGCCATGGCTTTCTATTCTACTCTTACTCATTGGGAAGAGATTAAGCCACTTGGTGATTTAGAATGGGATTAACTGAGTTTTAAAGTTCATTTTACAAATGGTGGTGTGTAAGATGGCATTTTTATCTCTTCTAAAAGCAGACAGTGAAATTGGCAGATCTTTCATAGGCTGGTTATAAATGTATGACCAGTCTGAAAGTGCCAGTCAGACTTTTGGGAAGAAAAAACATGAAGATCATCTCGCAGAGCGGAGGAAGGTCACAAAAGCAAACATATTTTTTGCAGGGATTCACTTCCATTAAAAAAAAACCCACCAAAATCAAAATACTGTTTTGACTTCAACTCCTGGCCTGCTATCCCAATCTAGTGAAAGCCCTTTCCTAGTGGATTTCCTAGGTCAACTTGTACTGTTTTTTCATATGCACGCATGTATCTATAAACCACATGGAAACCACACGGAAATGCACAAAAAATATTTTTTAAGTAGAGGAGGAAAAGAGCTAAATGCTCTTTATAGTGAAATTCCAGTCCCTTCCAATACCATACACTAAATCCAGTGTTTATTTGATTTTCTGTTACTCTTTGGCAATACAGGCTCTGACAGCACTTAGATTATAGGGCTCTAATGTTGCTGAGGCTTTGTCATAAAAAAAAAATAAATCAAAACAGACTTCAAAAATTACTCCAGACATGCAAAATTAAACCTCATAGTGTAGTTGCAGCTTTTATATCTGTCTTTAAATTATTCAGATCAGTTTGTGTTAGCTGCATAATCTAAGTCGCCTTGAATTCCTCTTGCAGTCAATGAAAAGAAACAAACACCCAGGAAAATTTATTTCTCCTGCAGATGTCTATTTTATGTTAAAATGAATAAGCAGGTATCCATCTCTCACTGCTTACAGAACAGTGCTGAACTGCAGAGGTGGAGGCTGAGGTAAGATGTGCCCTTTTTTCACTCTGGGCCCATTAACACATGCCTGGCACAAGCACTATGCATGAGGCATGGGGATTTTCCCCCTCCATACAGAATTGCAGTCCTGTCTGCCTGGGAGAACCAGGTTTGTGTGAATTTATCACCTAAAGCTGTTTCCCCTCACAGAGCTTGAAGAGGAGAAACCTGGCTCAGCTTGTGGGGAAACATAAGCTTTCTTTCACGCTGAGGTATGTCTTACCTGCTCCTGGGCACAATCACTTCAAAGCCTTCCTAGTGCTGAATGCTGTGGCATGTATCTCGCAGCACCAGCCTGCATGTCAAAAATAGAACTTAACCCCAAAGGCACACACATACTGCCAACGTATTTCAGCAGCTTCTATACTGGGCTTCTGTAATACAGCTATGAAAACTGCATCACTTCAACAAAGGTTAAAAAACTTCCACATGAAATGGGCAATTAATTTGATTTTCTAAACAGTTTGATCTCGTGGGAGGTTAATAAGGGGTGGAAATTGTTTGTTCAGGTCTCATTTAATGCTCAGGATTGTGCCTCTGAATTAAAGACATCATAAGCCAAGCCAAATTTAAAAATATAGATGTTTTGTTGATCATTTAATAGTGTTTAATTGCCCAACCTCTGTGCACTTAGAAAGAAAAAAAAGAAAACATGATCAAATCAGCTGAGAAGCCCTATTTGAAATGCAGGGGATTCATCATTGGATTTGACCCCAATTTTCTCTCAGATGTGAGACACTGACCTACACCAGTAAGTTTTCATGGGGAAAGTTATACCATTATTGACATTCATTAAATCACTTCCCAGTATGGTACTGAGCAGGGTGGCATTCTAGGTGATGTGTGGGCCATACACCTATTTCATCATGCCTTATTTTAAAAAAGAAAGTCACAGCTAAGGTGATGATATCATAAACTTGGTGGAAAAGCAATTAAAATCTTCAAAGAGTGAACTTTCAAATAGCACAGCAACACTTAAATGTCATATTTCTGTTGCAAATGTATTTTTAATGATAACATTTCTTTGTAATGTAAATCAGCCGCCTCTCAATTATAACATGTTAATCAAGTTATTTCTCAATTGCTGCCTGCCCATCAATGCCTATAAGTCCATCACATGTCATTCTGTAACAGCATACTAATTACTTGATTATATTTTAGTCAAGTTTTGCAAATCCAACTATTTTTTTCAAGACAGTATATTATGTGTAAATTTGCCTGTTGCGGGGGAGAGGAGAGCAGAAGACACATTTACCCCTCCCCCATAACCTCAGCCTAATTCCAAATCCTTCAAGGTAGCCTAACATGTGGGACTTGATCGCAGAAACTGGAAAACAGGAAACATGGGTACCCACACACTGCTCACTAGTATCTCGTACACACATACCTGACGAAAAACACAAGGCTGAGCTGCACAAATACTTCTGAATGTATACATACCTCAAATGCAGAGCAGGACTTGATTGGGTAGAGGTAAATTTTGGCAACAGTGATGGGCTTGCCACCTTTTCTACACATTGGCACTGCAGTCTCAGAAACAGCTGCCCTTATGCTTTCTGCCTGAGGCTCCAGTGGCTGCCACCTGCCAGTTGTCTCTGTCTCAGATGGAACATTGCTGAATTCTTCGTCTGAGATTTGCAGTGTTGGAGACAATTTATCTGCATTGTTAAAAGAGAGGTGGTCATCTGGAACAGACTCTGTCGTCAGCTTTGCAACAGACTGGAAAGGAATCTCAGCGTCTGATTTGGAGAGTCTGGTGGCTATGATGAAATTCAAAAAGGTCTGTGCATCTTCAAAAGAAGACATGTAGCCAAAGGATATTCTCACAGAACCAGTGGGACGTCCATCAATCAGGTCTATGTTATCTCCACAGACATGGCCAGCCTAGTTTGAAACAGGAAAAAAACAGAGAGCTGTCATGATACTTGGCTTTTTTCTCTCTGATTCTACCTAGTTATTAATGAGTCTCTTAATTCTAACCTGAAAAACTGTTGTAAAAAATAGAAGGTTAACTCATCAATACAAATAGAAAATAAAGAAAAATCCTCAAACATCTTATTTACTCAGACTACAAAGATAATTTTAAGCTGCTTGTCCTATTCTACTCTGGGGGAAGAGATACTTCTCAAAAACACATCAAGAATCACAAAAAGGTTGTATGTCCCATGACTGTCAGCTCAGACAGTCTCCAGGGATATTCCAGTCTCACCTGCACAGTTCAAACTGGGATTCAAACTGTTGTGTTAACAGATAAGTGAACAAACCACAAGATGGTCAATTTTTCTGGGGCAGTTTCCTCAATATTCACTGTCAGAAGAGTGCCATTTTATACCATCAGTGAGTTTTTCATGGCTTGAAACAAACAGAGAGAACTAAATCATCTGGGATAGCAGCAAAGCAGAGACTTGAATCTAGAGCTCAGGCATTCAAACTGACATTGGAACATCCATCAAATCTGTCTCACTGATCCAGTCAACACACCACTTTCAGGATGAAGAGAACTAGTCTTTCCTGCTTTGAAGAGCGTTTTTACTTGAAAAAAAATTTAATGCCCTATACTGACCTAGATGTAGATACCCATCTGGTATGTCTCTCATACAAGTCTCTATGGAAAACTCTCCCTTAAGAGCAAAAGTTTCTCATTCTTTAAGTGAGTTAGTGAGTGCTGCCACTTATAACCAGTGAGGAAAGCCAGAGTCCTCCTTTGTTCATCCACTTAATATTAGCTCAGCAATAGAAATAAGATTTAGTCCTAATTCAGTATCCTATTCCCTAAGTGCAGCAGCTGCCGGTTTTTTGGGTTTTTTTTCTCAGAATTTAATTTATTTACACATTTTTATCACATTAAAAATGGACATGTGAATAGTTATTTACATGAGGGCTTCTTTTAAAGCAAGAAACGTCACAAGACAGTGAGCACATGCCATTTATGCAAAGAGAAATAAAAACTACATCTATGTCAAGGCATGCAACACAGTAGTAAATATTTTAATGCAATGGGATGTAGTTTTTATCCTTGACAACAGAGCAGAAGCAACACTTGCAAAATTAAGTTGCATCTGTAAATATACTCTTCTCTAACTCTCCTGCTATGTATTGCTTGATTGACTGAGGAGAGAGGTTCCTACTGTGCAAATAAGTAAATGAGTTCCTACATAACATTCTAAGAAAACTAACCACAATTCTCCAGGGACACTTGAAGACAGAAAGTCCTCCCTCACAGGCATTTTATCACGTAAAACTTCATCAGGGAAGGAAGAATACAGCCAGCACCCTGGGAAAAGATGAAACTGAAGTATATATGCAAATAATGTGATGAAAGATGCCATACTCTACACAGTAATGTTGTCAATAACTCATCTTGATCCTTCTCAAGGCACTGATGGGAATGGAATGTCCCAAAATAACGACTGTGTAACTGTACCACCTCATTATACAACCTTTGGCAATTAAGTGCCTCTCCATAAATTTAACTTTAGCCTATCCCCATTTATCCCCATGACACAGACCAAAAAGTAGTCACTCGCTCCTTAGCAAAATCCTCCTTGTATAAGGAGATCCAAGAGTCTTGCAGCTGGTTATTTGGCATTTTTCACTTCAGCAAAAGAGTAGACCCTTGTTTGCTTTCTCAGAGAGAGCTTCCATGGCAAGTCAAAGCACCACTCTGCCAAGGAAGGTATTGAAGAACTGCAGCAGCCTTTAAGAACTTGTGCTATCAGTGCTGCATGTAAATGTGTTTTTAAAATTATCTGTATGTTTCTGTGAAATTATAAGGGAGCCATAATATTATTACAATGATTAGATTTTTTTAACCTTTTAAAGAATACCATTAGTAAAATTTTTGATCGTTCTGAATTAATTTACTGTAATTTCAAACGCTGACAAATATTCAAACAGGAAGCCTCCTCTACATCACTGTAATACATCCTGCTATACATTCTTTAATGACAGCTTATGGAAAACATTAGTAATCTTGAAAACAGTCTTCATATTCTATAAATCTAACACACTAATAATCTAAGTGGATATCATCTAAATCTGCTCCATTCTCTGAGATTCACTGTGTATTTGGACACTATTGTTTCCTGTCCAATTTGTCATATGTGTTTTAAATTGCAACGCCCAACAGCAACAAGTCTACAAGACTTGAACATTATTATGTACAAGAATTAATTAGGATACTTAAAGAAAAAGATGAGAGGAATTGTCCAGGAAATTCTATTCAGCTGGAAGTCTTGATATCATGCAGTTCCAAAACCAAACAGAAGGCCCAATATCCTATTCACCAATGAAATAATAACTATCAACACATACTTCTCTCCATCCATCAAATTATTTTGTTTCAATATCTCATTTCAAAGAGCTAAATTTCAGTCAATTTAACTCTTTAACAAGGCAAGGGAACTGAAAGCTTAAAGAAAGCAAGTCAAATTTAACTTCATTCATAATGACACAGAGACTCAAAACCATGGGATGTGATACACTTTATCTTTTAACTTCTAATCACATTCAGAAACTAACCTGCAGGTTCTTTCGGATGTCCTCATTGCTTATGCCCAAATGCATCTGGCAGGCTCCCGTGTTACAGAAGCAGCCTGTGCGAACATGTATGTTGTGGAGACTCGCCATGCTGTCCACCTTCCCAAGCAGAAGGTATAGCAGAAGAATGAAAAATAGACATTTTAAAGTTGTGGTCAACAAGATACAGTGTTTTAAAGGTAGAAATCAATGGAGGTAAATTATGCTTTCAAACAATTAACAACTTACTGCAGCTTTTACCATTCCCATACAGATTTAGTTTGTTTCAACTTTGTTAGTTCAGCTAGAAGTAAACAGTGGTAGGAGCAGAGACACTTACCTCAGCATTGAGCAACTACTCCACACAAAACACACAGTCATATTCTGAACCTGTAAATGCCAGTACCTCTGCTGATTTTTAAAGCTGTGAACAGGTTTATTCACATCAGTGCTGCTAATTACAGACCTGCAGCCAGGTGTTACTTGGTGTCTTGACAGAGCCACCACCTGCAACTGCCTCTGAAGACACTGAAGAGACGCCTGGGGCAGCTTTTCAGGTAGCTAAAGAAAACCTTGCGTTCCAAGGATCTGAAACTGCAAGTCCTCATTACAGAAACTGATGGCATCTATGGGATTTGGGCACACAAGTGCTGGAAGGATCAGCCCCTCAGTAAGCAGTAATATTTGCCTTGCCAAGGAATGAACTGGAATGTCTCCTTGAGTCTTGCGCATACAACACCTCAATCTACCAAGTCCCTTGTGCATTTCTTCCCTGTGCTGTTTGGTATTACACCATTTCTTTATCACCCACTGAATAATGAATGGGCAGAAATATAATACTTGATGACAAACTAGCATGAATAAATTATGGGAAGGAATGAAAATGATGTGCAAAAAGCAGAATGTGCCCATATGTGCCTCAGAAGGAGACATATATATGCATGCACTGGGAGGACAGCACTGCAAGGGATCTGGATTGTCAGGGTTTCATAGCGCATCTAAGAAACAAGGGAAGCACACCATGGGGATCCCCTTAGCACAGCTAAGAAACCACAGAACCTCACTGCAGGGATCTGGAAGTGCTTTATATTGATCTCAAAAAGCCACAGCAGCAGCTGATAAGATTCGCTGAGCTACCACCAGTTATTTCTTTGACGAAAAATGGTGAGCATTCCTGGTCAAGACTGCATGAAAGGACAGACAAATGCATGAAATCTGACTCCCACTTCTGCCACAGACTCCCAAAACAACCTTGCACAACTTGCATTAACCCCTCTGTGCTTTTGCTCTGTTTCAACAAAAGGAGAGTTGAGAGCCCTGCGAATGACCAAGCTGCAGACTCAGGGGATTCTGCTGTACCGGGGACAGAATCCTCCATGCAGTATCCTGCTTGGGCTCAGCTGTTTGCACAGCAACAGCTCAGCCTAAATGGGCAGGAAAGGGAGTGTCAACCAACTAATACTAAACACTTCCCTAACTGTGAGCTCATGCTTCATCTGAGGTATCAGTATAAATGTTCAGCCTAGCTTTTGTAGCTGGATAAATAATAAATAACTGGCTGTTATTATTTTTAACATAAATTCCCTCTCTACAGGACAATGGCCCAATGCATATACCAAACACTTGCTGGTATAATTCAGTGTATCTTCTGTTTTGACATGTCAATCTTCTGTCTTCTGGTATCTCTGAGTTTAACTGTGTGCACCAAGTATCTTTAAAGTCACTTCTTAGTGGCTAGAAAACCCAAGCCTGCTGAAGTAACTCAACCTAAATAGTATTCAGCTCCGCTAAAGCAGATCAGAGTTCTTGCTTTGTTTCCATGTGTGGGGCATAAGGATCTCTGCACAAAAATGTGCTGTATACAAAAAAAAAATTCTATTTAAATGTGGTCTGTGCCCCTAGTTGAGTTTGAAATTGTTAGATTCTCCAACAAAGACATCATCAAAATAACTCCCTAAATACACACTTGGAAAGCAGAGAATACAATTAGCCCCATGATTCCAATTGATGATTAATGCCCTGGAGAATATCTTGTGTTTAAAGCATGTTTCTCAAATTGAAGTTTTGTAAAAGGCATCTGTTGAGAGAGACTGTTGTGGTGTTGCTAGCTTCGTTTTGTCAGAAGACTTCAGTATGGGAACAGTGACATTTTCTTGACGTCTTTTTTCATTTAGGTGAGAAAAGTTGTCATTCGCCATGGCATGGTTTGTCATGGTGCTAGTGACTTGTGGGCGGATTTGACATTCTGTCAATCGTGACCAGCAAGAAATGACATACTTCACTACTGAAATTGTACAGTGTTTGGGCTTATTTACTCTGCGTATAAAAACCTTTAAAATAAATAATCTTTTTACTATCAATATTTTAAAGAACATTGCTGGGGCAGCCTTGTCTATCAAAATGTATGTAGTGTAATTTAGTTTCCATGTCACATCTTCAAGGAATTGGAAATGAGATTTTACATTTTTTTTTTTAATTTTGTCAAATAAATCATTGCTGTTTTTTAATGATCGGTAATTTCATTATAGCCGAGCAATCCAGTCCTTACTTACAATAATATTTTAATTGTAATATATATAAATCTGTACATTAAACAAGGACTACTGAGACATAAAAACATGACATTAGAGGAATATGGGAATTATGATTCAGGAGGAAAAAAATGATAAGTTATGAAAAGCTTTAGTATTAACTGAAGTTCATGATCACCAGTGTGATAATGTGCACAGATCTTGGGAATATGATGCACACTTTTCACTGGAAACAATGACACAATGTAAAGAACCAGTAAAGGCAGCACAGCAAAAATATCTGTCGTGTGAATAGATGCTTGGTTTTCCCTTGGACATATGTTTTCATTTCTCCTCGTTTAGTTTCACCCTAGAAATACACTACTTGGGGAGTTAATTTAATCTCTCTCTGCAGTGCTATCACATCGCAAAACAAACAGAACATAAAACATCTGTTACAGTTATTTCGATGAAGAAAAGCTTCCTTAAATAAAGCACATCTTTAAAATTGCCATAAGGAGCAATAATGGATATTGAGCTCAGGGTTATGAAATACAGAACATCACTTGCAACTCTGTAACAGTGGAGGCTGACTTTTGGGAGCCAGGAATGTGTTCTTCAATGAAGGCACAGAAGCATGAATGGTACTAATGATAAGTACACAGCTTAATGTACTAGGATTGTCAGTTTTGGTGATTCCCTGGGTCTGATACTTGGAATTATTATGCCTGGGTCTTTTTGAGATTAAAGAGTACAGTTAAACAGCAAAACAAATGCAGAAATCTTGCATCATTTTTATTGATTTCAGTCAGTAAGGACATGGCAATCAAGCCATAGTGCTATCTTAGAGTCCCTTCTGTCTCTCAGAGCCCCTTGGCATTCATTACTCTTTTTGAAGCTCTTTACTACAGGCCTGGCTCTGTAGACTGCTTCATACCCCAACACTTGCAGTGTCACATTGTCTTGATTTTTGACAAGCAAAATGTACTTTTCACCCTTCTAAGTCATGGTCTTCAAATTTAATAAAGATACATAAAAGAAGTTTGCCTAAACCAATTTTTTAAAAGAGTTAATTTTTTTCCATGAGTGAGCTTTCCTTTAGTGTTGCCAAATTGATCAAATGCTTGCATTTAGGGTTCTCTTCATAGTGCTCTGATAAATACATTTTTTTTTAAATATAAAAAATATCAAAGTTGAGAGCTTTCACTTTAATGCATTACCCTACAGTAGTCCCCTCTTGGAAATCTGGCATTTTAGTGGACAGTCATCAGCTGGAAAGCTCTGAGAAGAAATGAGATTCTAGTCTGTTCTGCTTTCCCATTCCCTGTCACACAATGCACTGGTGATTTCTCTGTGTTTGCTGAATGACTGACTGCTGCTAACCATTCACTTCAGGGCTTCTGGGGCACCCAGTGAAAGCTATAAGCTTTTCTCTGGCTTCAGGTTCCATTGAAATAATTCTGACAATGATACTTGCTGTAGATACGTGTATACTAAATGAGAGTAAAGAATCAACTAAGTCTAAGACTTTCACTAAGAATGATGAATGCTTTAGAAACCCCTGCTGAAGTCATTCCCATAGATGCAATTCTGTAGCTCTTATTCAAGCAAGTACTTATTTGTGTAAGTTATCACAAGAATTATTCACATGAATAAAGGAACTTTTTATAATACGTTGAAAAGCGTTTTGAAAAAAAAATCATATAATTCAATACTGGCAAGTACTGTCCTTCAGGAATTGGGATTAGGACTTCTCATTCTCCTTTCTACAATGCCAGTGCCCAAATATCAGAGCAGTTTGTCTGTCTGATGGATTTGCTCATTACAAGAATTTCACTGCACACTACTGACGGCTGGTTATAAAACAGGCTTCATGATGCTGTTCTCCACATCCACTGGTAAATTAATTCACTGATTCATGGCATGGAATTGGAGAGAAACTAAGCTAGCTCTTTCTGTCATCCAGCATTTGCCTGTGAAATGCTGTTGCTGATGCAAATGCATACTTAATCTTGTTTAATACAATTTAATAAGAAGTAGGTCAGAAGGAAAAAAAAACAGCACTTGTTTCCAAATCATTTAGGGGGGGAGAGGGGGAATTTCAGTTGAGTTACAGTATCATTAACTGTTTTAACTGCAAGGTTTTCTGCAATAAAGGCATTTTTTCCCATCTCAGAGAAAGAATTTCTATGTGGGCAGATTCCCTCAGTATTGAATAATCTGACCGTCTCCTTTTTTGCCTCTCTAGTTGTTGACAATGGTTTAAATTAACCAAAGAGAGGATATATATCTCTATTTAGTCTTCATTCATTCATCACTTACTCTGACCAAAATCCCTTTGGTAGAAGGCAGTGAAGTATCAGACAGAGATATCGAAATTTACTAGAATTGTCAAGTTCAGTGTCCTGAACATACTTGTTCAGTATAAATATATATACTATCTTATCAGGAATTTACAGTCAGTGTGATAATTTTCTTGGCTAGTTTTAAAGACAGCCAAATAGTAGGTAAGATTGCATGGAGAGAAGCATGCTGGAAATATTAGCATAATTCAAAATACGTGGGTTACCACTCTGCAGGAATTTCACTTAGGAGATGCCATATATGTAGTGAACTGCAGGTTCTTCGTGCACAGAGGAGTAACAATAATTCTGCATTTCGGAGAACCAGAACCTAGGAGATTTCTTGGGGATAGGGTGGCTATAAAAATGAAATGAAACAATGAAACAGTCTTGTTAATGGATGACCTAACTTTTTTTTCAAATTTTTTTTTTCTTTCCTGCTGTATATGTGAGTTTGGCATGGACCTATTTGAACATATGTAAACTTCAGAAGTCCAAGATCTAGCTGTTTGAAATGGAACAGACTGATGAGTAAGCTAAAGACCTTGGTTTTCTTTCTTTGATTTGGTATCTAAATGACCATAGGTCTCTCCAACCACTCTAACACCTTTTCTTCTGGTTTTTGTTTTTTTTTTTTTTTCCCATCCAATTCAAACTGCATTCATTGACAATGAAACTCTGTTTTGCTAAAATGATATCAGGGAAAGGATGGATTTCAGGAAGAAAGCAAAGTAAAGGAACTCAAGCCTCTGTGGTTTCCTTACTGACTTCAACAAAGCATCCTCTTGTGAGTCATAGAAAAACATCTGTAGCTATTTTGTAGGCTAAAGGCTTTTGGTCAAATTGCTGCTAGTCAGAAATGTTGAAACCAGAGGAAAACCACACAGAAGACTAAGCTATAACTCATATCAAGAGGGATAAAGAGGAATGTAGCCTCCAATTCAGACTAATACAAGCAGAAACAACGCCTAGGAATAAAAATGTGCAGTGCGTGCTACTGAAAGTCCAGTGACATAGGTTTAATTCATGTCACAGTCAAAATCTTCACCTTTTCCTCTTTCGTTTAAAGTAGTTAAATCCTCTTCTGTCTGTATTTAACCCCTGAAAACAGGGATAATAGAGCACAGGGAGGTTGTGGGGTCAAATTCCCCTATTACTTTAATTACAGTCACAGGATCCTATACAGTGGTGTGGTGGGGTAGAGGGTGTGGGGGCAGGAAGATGCAAACAAGGAAGCAGAGTAATAGAGAAGGTGGAGCCAGTCTCTTTTTGTCTTGAAAGGACTCAGATGGTGGACTGAAACTCAACACTGCATGTATTCAAAGGCAGCTGATCTGCTTTTACCAAGATCAAGGACAAGCGAATCCACTGGAAACTGTCAAAATTGCAGTTCTTTTCCTGGTACCATGTGGGTTTTTTCCACATTTCTCCCATGTGATAAGATCTGTAGTTTAGAGCCACAGCTTGGCCCTGTTATCAAACAGAAAATATTTAGCCTCCCTCATTCATCTTGGATTCTTTAGTCTGAACAACTATGAGTATCTTTCTTTTATCTCCTTTCGTTTCCTTAGCAACGTGCAAGGACACTCCAGAGAAACGGTGTCAGACAACACCTTCAGCCTAAGTCTTTCATGAGGCTTTCTAACCTTGATCAGCTCTGATGTGCAGTTTAATAGTAGGCAATTTCAAGCACACTAATTCACATGTGTCTTTGTCCCCCTGCAACAAGATACAGAACAGAAAGAACTCAGCCTGTACTGTCACTACTACCTCACCAAGAAGAGAGCTTCATTACCTACTACCCAGGTTTGCATTTCTCACACGGAGCCTCTGAAGTACAGCACCTCCTTATGTTCAGTCAGTGATCAATGATTATGATTCTGTTCAGACCTAGATCAACGAAGCTGCCTCCCATATTGTGAGCTCATTTTTGCAAGGGCTGTCTTTGAGCAGCCAGTGCCATGTCACAAAAGCAAAGATACAGATTGTAATGATTTCTTGCCAGTTTGAAGAAACAAGGTGCCATTTATTGACATGCCAGTGTGGTTTACTGCATTGCTGCTATCTCCCTGGTCCAAGACATCCACAGCACAACTGGAAACTAATTGGAACCAAGGAAATCAGTATATGTTCAACAAGAATCTTCACAACAATCTTTTTTTCCTTATAATCTTGTTTGCATTCTATTGTGCTGGTCCATCTGCCATTCCTGGCTTCCTGAAATCAATGGCTAAATCCATAGCTAAAATCAATAGTGAGTAATCACCTCAGCAATTTTTAGGTAGCTATTGGGAAGATGGCCAAAAATCCCATTAAGCAAGTTAGAGAACATTTTTCTTTCCCTGAGTCATCAAAATTAATATAATGAGTGGTTATGCTTCTAAACGCATTACTGTAACGAGCTCAGAGTCATATGACCATTGCTGCAAAGCCATTCTTAGCTGGAATTAAAAAATGTTGGATTTCCATTCTCTGTGGCCCAGATGAAAAATGCTGTACATACAAAACTGAATGATTGTTTTACACAGAAGTAAAAAGAAACAAATGTGAAAAAAACAAAAAACAACAAACCCCTGAAAGGATTAAATATGAAGAGCAAAAAAGATGTCTTACTAACTTTCTATGAAGATCTATTTTAAATAGGTGAAATGTAGTAGTAGGAGGTTTCCCCCCTCATTGCCCACTTTCTCCTGTTGGGATGGGGTATGAATTTCCAGACAAGTACTGACAAGTATTGCCAGGCTCTGGTCAGTCTGATCCAACTGACCTGGGATCAACTTCCTGTGCATGGGAAACGCTGTAGCTCATTTCTTTTTTTCACTCCTGTAATTCACATGTTGCCAATGCTCTAATTCTGTACCTCTACACCATGTGTACAGTGGGCTGGAGATGATATTTTAATGAAACTAAAAATATCATGTAAGACACAAACAGCAATTATTTAGAGAAATCTACCCACTTCAGTATTGCCTGGTCCCTTTTATCAGGTAATGACAAGCAGTGATATGAATATGTATTGAAGCAGCTGTGTGTATATACAAATGTATCCGCCACTTGATATCTGAAGATTTGACATTATTTAACATATTTTCTCTGCACTTCTGTGAGGTGAGAGTAAATTGGGAAGATAAGGCAATGAATCCTTCAAGGTGACACTGAAAGCCTACAGCAGAAGAAAGGCATTTCACCTGGCTGTTGCTAGGCCCTGGTTACTAATCTGAGTCTAGTTAAACAACTCCTTAAGATAATACTAAAGGAAAAGGTAGCTTTTAAAAGAAAATACTGTGAAACCAAAGCAAAGAAGGTGTACTTACAGTATGAAAGCACTTTCAGAACTGGCTATCACCATGATATTTACCTAGAGCAGCTACTTTTTTGTGCATTTCCCATCCTGCCTCAGACCACTTTGTCCCGTTACTTTTGTTTGCAGACTTGTCCAAATACAAGCAGATGGAATAACTTCTACCTGCATATATTGCACTGTCTCTTCCCTCGTCACACCTCACCCAGAGAACACTGCTTCATGCTTCTTGTCCAAGTCTTCCCCCATCTTGGATGTCTGAAATCCTCTTTTATTCTGCTTTTCTGCCCAAACCAGTGTCTCTTTCTTTGCCCAATGCATGTAAAGCTGCAGTGTGAGACATTTAGTTTAATTACTAGGAAATATTTTGCAGTACTGAATATAGTACTGCATGTAAAATGCAAAAATTGCCGCCAACTCTCAGAGTGCAATCATGGTGTGGTTATTTATTTCTCACTTTAATGAAGTTCCAGAACAAATTGCCTTTGGTTTAAGAAAGGTTTAAGTAAAGATGACCATGCAATTCTAAGATATATTTTTCTCCCTCTACATCTCCAACCACAGGGCTGAATTTAGCTTGGCTGCTAAGCTGCTTCCAACACAATTCACTAACATAGAATGCTTTGGATACAGAAGGATAAATGGGGTTAAAAAGAAAACAAAAGTTTGTGTATTGGGGGAGTCTCATGATGATTTTGCCTTTTTCATGCAAGGTGCTAATAACACCAAGGTTGTGGGTTTTATTCCTGTATGGGCCATTTACTTATGGTTGGACTTGATGATCCCTTCGGGTTCCTTTCAACTCAGAATATTCTGTGATCTGGAACTTGAAGTTTTATTCCCAACATATACTGCTAGCAGAAAGAGGCTACCAGAGTACAGAAGGTGTCACAGTGAGTGGTTGGATGTGAGTGATTTGAGGCCACGCATTCAGATGGAAGACCCTGGTCTTCACTTCAGAATGACAGAAACCAAGGAGAAAAGGAAAAACCCAGCACTGGGTCATGGATTCAATCTTTACATTACATTAATTCAAGGGTGGCTGAGATGGAGGAAAGTGAGTGAGACAGAGGGCACATGCCATAATAAGAGCAGCCATCAAACCATTTTATAAATTTAAACTGAAGGGATGCACACTACTAGAAGCTGTCTCTTGAGAAATGTTGATTTTTTTCCTTTTAACTGAGAAATGGGTGAAGAAAGTCAACTCGAAGTCTAGACCTCCCTTCACGTTTTTCTGGATTGATGAGGGTGAGCCAGGACATGCTAATGTAGGCTCCTAGGCAAAACTGATTATAATCTATGTCAGCAGAGTTCTCAGTCTTGAGAGGCAAAACTCATTCATATGCAACACTGCAGAAGAGCCTTCCTTAGGCAAACCAAAATGTTTACATTCTCTGTCTTTGGCAGCTATTCCTGTTATAGCAGTTTGTCTATCACACACAAGTGTGAAGTGGTAGGCAAGAAGGCTGAGACTGCTAATGGACTGATGCTCATTCCCTTTCTGACAGGATCTTTAGGGGACATGGCAAGCATGTATGTACACTAAGGGAACTTCTGTAGGTGAGCCAATTACAGCAAGTTACTTGTGCTTAGGTTCAGGCTCCAAGCTAAGCAGGCAGTGTGAAAAAGCAGAGTAGGGATGGATGCTGGTAATCCACAGCTGAAATGTGAAATGATGGCCATTTTTCAAAAGACAGCCATGATGGTTTGCTCACTTTTTAAAGCCCATTACTGGCTCCATTACACACAGGAGGAGAAAAAAATTATTGTCTCAGAAGATCAGAGTGGAAAAAGAAAAAGTTGATAAGGGAAGGGCTATTTTTCACTACTGGCATAACACTGAACTGAAAGTTGTGGTTCAACAAGAGCTCTCCAGTGCATACAATTCAACGAATGTTTCAGGTAAAATTCCATCGAGCCATCTGTGTCTCCTACCTCTTTCCCTTCTTCCAGCTTCCAAAATGACTTTATAGAATAAAATGTGAAGGGATTTAAAAATCACTGCAATTATTTACTGAATATACATAGAGAATTCCACAGGTCTCGTCTCTCTATCAAAACAAAGAGAAAAATTTATAAATTATATTAGCATAAAGGGTCTCCCAGAGTGGAGATGGTGATGTTTTTTCACATCTGCAAATGTGAAGAGAACATACAACAACATTTGCACTTAGACCCAGTTTATAAGAAATCCACTTTTTTGTGTGTATGATTGTTGTTTCAAATCTGTGTCGTTCTCTTACGACTCTTCTATCTCTTTGACATTCAAATCAGGTTGGACTTCATAGAGTCCTTTGCAAGCTTTTGCTAAAAAAAAGATGGCAAGGATGCAAATTGCAGCTGAGTCATTGCTGCCAACATTTGAGAGGCTGGAACAGACTTGGGGATGACAGAACACATAACATTCATATATGCTGAAGGCTGCAGATATTCATTGTTAATAAGTGAGCTGATGATTCTCTGTGAGAAGGGTTTGCTGCATTAGCTCAGCACCAGGTATATATCTGTAACACCATCTTTTGTTACATCACAAGCCCTCTCTAAGGTCTAGGGCTGATTGCTTCTCTTTTTTTGATAGCCTTACAAAGAAGCAGAGATTGACAGTTTGCTGCTTTAATGTCAACTCTTCTGCTTCTATGCTGCGGAGGTCCTTCATCCCTACCCCTGCACTTTCTCACCTTTCCAAATTACCAGTCTGTCATCTGTCCACACTTCATTAGCAGCAAAAACTATAATGCTGGGGAATTATCCATTCTTTACTAGACAAGTATATATGAAGAAGCCATTTGGCAAAAAGATGATCTTCATGTCCTGGGCCTGTCAAGTACTTGTCATAATTCAGCCCCTGTTCATATCAGGGGCTTTTTGACACTGCAGCGCAAATAAACACTTAACAAAATGACAGAGGTGCTACTGCAGAGGACAGGCATCTTGCGTGAAAAGAATACAGGTGTCCTCCCAAGTGATTTCAAGAACAAATTACTACCAATAGTAGTCTATGAGACAGCTTTACTGAAGGAAATAATTTTCATGGAAAGTAATTGGTGCAGATCAAAGGAGGAAATTTAATGCAGTTTTAGTGCTCAGAGATGAGAGGTTTATGGAAATTTTAAAACTGCAGTAGTTTTATTTCTAGACAAAGAAATGTTAATGAAAAATATAAATTAAAACCAAAGCTTTTGAGTGACTATTGTTGTTTGGAGTCCACAAGTCCCTCTTATTTAATTGTTTTAATTACCATTTAGATCAGAAACCCCTAAACCTAAACTAGTAATTAAACTGTCAATTAAATCAATGATACATATAGTATGCAACACAAGTTTATTCCAAGTATAATATTCTAAGACAGTATTACCCTTCAACAGTCACAAAGAAAGATTTAAACAAAAAAAACAATAGCAATTCAACTAACTTGCATAATTATTTCACTACCACTCTATCACTTCTTAAAATCCAAATATTCTACATAACCTGTATTGGGACAGGAGGCTGTAAATATTGTTGTCATCTCTCAGAGTGCAATCATGGTGTGGTTATTTTTTTCTCACTTTAATGAAATGCCCTTATTTGCTCTTCAGTGCTGCAATGAAGGTTTTACTCAAAGATGAAACTGAGATTGTGGCTATTTCCTCTTGGTGCAATTGACCCTATGTATGTAATTCAAGAATGTCTGTGCTTACTGGCACAAACTTGTTAGCTCTGGTAATTAAGCTGATAATACTGAGAAATGGACTTCAACCACATGAGCAGGTAAGAATAACTTTCTTCCCCATTGCTATACAGAGGAAAGACAATTTTTTTCTCTGTTTTCATTTTTCAGCAGTGGTGTTACATGTCATGTATTTCACTACACGCCTTTCACATCCTAAATATCTTGGGCTTAGTTCAGAGTTTTTAATATCATGCCAATTATGCAAATCTTGAGGCTTAAATGTAAGCTTGGTATCCTCTGAAGACAGTGTCTACTTATGAAGTCTTTCTTGCCAATCTCAAGTGTTCCAAATAAACTGCTCCAAGCCTCCTCACAATATTTTCTCTGGAATCAGTTGGCCATGTTGTCCTTTTCAAGCTACCAGATGTTAACGTCCAGTCACACTGTTCCCTCCGGCAGGCAATGGGCACATAGCAATTGCCTGTCAGAGAGGCAAACAGAACTGGTTTGATGCCTGGTTATAAGTAATTAATTATAGATGGGATATTATCCATAAAGGAATAGGATGTTCTGTCACTTCTCTTTTAATATACAAATGTAACCTGAGTCATTAACTGGTGTCCACTAGCAGTAGGTATGTCAGACAGAAGTGCCATCCAATTCTCCCTTCATAAAAAAATCACCAAAATATTGTTCTGGGAGCTTCTGAAACTCTGTTCTGCCTACTCCACTGGACTGCATTTGGAGACCGCCCAGTGAACTCACATGAATATGCAGACCATAGACACGATCAAAACAGAGGATACTATTTCACTTCCAAAAAGTGAAATACGCAAGTACTGAATTTAACTTTGATTCAAATAAACCTACATAAATTTAGACATGCATGCAGATATGAAGAGATTACATTGCCAGTTTGATGAAGCTTACTTTCTGTTGTATGTATTTTCCCTGTAGTCATAAACAAGAAGCAGCTAAGGCTTTTCTCCCCCATAACTTCTATAACATGTCTATGAAAGAATTTAATTCCATAAAGCCAATTATTTATACATTACACACATTGTAGCTTTGGAAGGAATAGTGCTTGTTAATTTCTAAAAGTCATTGAATTGCACATTATTTTAATTCAACAAAGTAGTCTAAGAGGCACTGCAGATGAGTCTGGGATGTAATTGAAAATTTTATAGTTCTTCATTCCACATATGCCAGAAATTTTCAGAATCTGGTGAACAGCACAATCCAGATGATACAGATCAATAAAGAAGCTTTTTATGAGCAGCCACTGCAGCAAACAGACACAATGGATTCAGAAGACTTGGAAAGAATTTTTAATTTGAGGGTACAGTTGAGTTTTAAAAAGTGAAACATGGATCAGCCAATTTTACTAAGAGATTGTGAAAATCAGAATAAAGGTTTTGATTTTAATCAAAGAACAGAAGCAACATCAAAGTGTTTGGGGAGTTTTACAAACCCAGTTGTGTTAAAATTTCCAGTCTTTCCTGAACATTGTCACACATATTGAAGGCTACATAAATGACCAATTAGTTCCTGGAATGTGGACTGCTTTGAAATGAAATGTGGTAACATTGAACATTGAAATGAACATTTGCCATTGTTTGATAGCATTGTCTAAAAAAAATGATGTATGTGAAGAAGAGCTTATTGAGTACTCTACATTTGGCCATCCCATGTTCATCGGGTAAATGCCTTTAAAAAATGTTACACTCCACACTTGCAGGCTACAAAACAAGTGCTTCACTTCTGTTCTCCCTTGTGAGAAATGGATCTCTTCTTGTATTCTTGTAGACATATCTCCATGTTCCCCTCATTATCCTATTCTCTCAGGAAGCCAAGGAAAAAAAGAAGAAACAATCAAAACAAGAGCACTGTGGTTTTTCTGTCTTCTACAGATGAGCAAGTGAGCTACTGTCCCCTATGTGACCCACTGCCTACACGGTGCACAGCCACACACACACAGTTATGGTCACTCTGTGCTGAAGGGAGAAAAGCCCAGTGGAGCTTCATCTTAAAGATATTTGGTATACCTGCTGGATAAAGGCTACAAAAAGCTGCTGATAAAGACAGCATCTAACGATTTCTTGAGCTTGAATCTCACTCTTTACACTGATCATTCAACTTTATTCCATGGTTCCTCAGGAATATTACAAGAAAGTAATTGTTACAACTGAAGGGAAAAGAGAACTCCTCTTTCATTGGTGACTGCAATATTCTGAGATCTAATTTCACTTGTATGTCAAAGCTCCAAGGCAGTCTCTTTATCAGCTTTTCCAGACTTGCTCTTCAGCTCCCAATTTTGAGTACTCTAGAGAACGAAAACAGCAAAAAATCAAACTGCCTAGTCAATTTATCCTGTTAAAACAGCCCACTTCCAAACTTCCTATTTGTGGAATAATAAATCTGTAAGATATTGCCTCTGGCTATGACATACATTGTATTGCGCTAGCACTATTTATTGGATTCTCTTTCTACTGCTTTAAGAATGGTGTGTATATACGAGTCAGACCTGTGAAGAAACAAACCCAAAACCTCAGAAAGGACTACTGTGAGTAAAAGATTTCTTTTAGGACAAAGAATTCATTGTGAACATGCGTAAAAGACAACCATAAACTCAAGTTAAGACAAGAGAAAAACATACCTGTGAAAAGCCGAGCGTGTCTCCGTTTTCATCGAGCACATTAAAATTAATGATTGGACCTTGGACATCAGGATTGCTGAAATCTGTATCACTGTAAATACGTACTACAGGAGCTCCATTGGCATATTTCAAATTAGACAGCACAGTATAGGTGTAGTGAGCTAATGCAAAGGTATGCTGTTTTATTTTCTCCATTCCACCTACAAAAGAAAAGTGCACGTATACGTCAGGTGCGTTATTTTTATGGCAATGTAAAAAAAGGATGATTTTTCAGAATGGCGTAGTGTGAGGCAATTAGCACAAAACTGGTAGTTTTGTGTTTTTTTAAATGCACATACAATTTTCATATGTTTCTTTCCTCACGTAAAAGTTTCAGAAGTACTGTTGCACCAAGGATTTACCTATAGTTCATCTACCGTAGAAAGCTAAAGTTTCACTGAAATGGTTTACAGGAATTGCAAGATTTATAGTTCCACTCTATACATAAAACTAAGATGTTCTGGTACAAATAAATTGAAAAACCATTTTTTCTCCAAATCTACCTCTGGAGATCATGTGAACACAGCACAGAAAGTGGATGTTCGGGCTGAGATAAAAATAATAAAATTCTAAATGCAATGACAAATTAAAAATGTCATTTTACAAGGAATTTACTTGAACAATGAAGAATTATTCTTCCACGACTTCTTTCTACAGAATAGAAAAAAGGACATTGTGAATGCCTCATTGACTACACCCATGCAATGTGGGGGCTCAAGAGAAACTTTGAAGACAAGTTTTCACAGAACTTGACCTGGAAAAAGCATAAAGGGGATTTNNNTTTTTTTTTTTTTTTTTTTGCTACACTGTGCAGTTTGGAAAAGAGAACTGCAGATATGTCTTTGCTGGATATCCTTATTGAAGGAGCTTCCATTATGCACGCTGTGCACTGCACCATGGTGGGTCTACATCATGTGCAAATAACAAAAACCAGGTAAAGGATCACCACAGACCTCACGAAGCAGAAGAGCATTTTTCTTTCTGGGTTTTAGACCCAGAGTGTTTTCTGTAATGCTGAGTATCCTACTTAAAGCTCATAAGCATGTTTCACATTTTATTTTACCTTTTTTAATTAATCTTTGCAACTATGAATCTCACACTTCTGTGCATATTGCTTTTATATCTGAGTGTCTGGAAAGTCCCACACTTGAAAATTTGTAATCTTGTTGTCTTCTGTGCCTTTATTCATAAAAGGAATGCGTCATTTATGAATTTATATAAAGGGAAAAAAAGATATATTTCTCCTGACGTGCAGAAGAACTGCAGCAGCATCTGTTATTTCTTTTTTTTTGAGTTTCTGTATTATGTGCTATCTTCTTTAGATAAGCTGGGAGAGCATACGTTAGAAGCATAGTAACAGATTAGATATAAGGTGGAAGTACATTTTTTTGGTGCTGAAGAATAATGAAGAGGAATAAGATATTTAATGAGATACTAACATGCAAAGCACTTGCCAGGAAGCATGCCAAAAGCTAATCAGTGCAATTTCTAGATGTTAGCCACAGTAAACTTGGCAAGCATCTCTAGAACATTTTGCTCTGAAAGATAATTTGTATTTTCAGAGTTGCTGAAAATAAAAGATTGACTAGTCAGAAACGTCCTAGTCATTGTTGGGTAGAAGTTAAGAGTCTTGAAATAGCAAAAAAGAAAACCAAAACCACACACAAAAAAAAGTTATTTCTGAGCATCTGCCAGAAAGTAGCTGTCATAAGAGAAGTCACTACCTTGTCAGCTTCTGAGATGTGTCTAATCTCCTGATTCAGAGCTTTTCCAAACTGACAGAAATCTTTTAATAGAAGATTAAACTACTGTCCTTGTGCCTGGTTGAAGAAATCTCTTATTCAGAAATTTCAGTCACTCATTCACAGCAATCATCCTGCTATCATTTCTATATTGTTTTCAGCTATTCTCCTTTAAAGTTTCTTAATCACATTTCCTTGTTCATTAGTGAGAAGCTGATGAGCCTTTTAATTATTTATTCTGACAAATCCAAATGCAATAGCCTGCAGTTACTTTCCTGCCCCATGATTGGAAGCTGTGTTGCCACGATGCCATATTTTTAAGTAGCAGAATAGGTAGTAATTAGGGCTGATGTCACAGAAAACCTTGTGGAAAAACTGCCAACAATCTGAAATTTATTCTGACAGAAAAAAGGATATATTCAGAAAATAGCAGTGATTTATTTTTATTTTGTTCAATAAAATTATCTATACTGTATATTACATAAATCCAGTGCTTACCTCATCTCCCTTCTAGGGATAAGAATGGAAGCAAGAAAAAACAAAAACTAGAACAAATCTCTGTTTGAGAACAAGACTAGTAACACATCATGAGCCTTTTATAGGACTTACAGGTTGGAAAAATCATTGATAATTCACCTCAAGAAGGTGGTAGGAAGGACTCAAGGGCCCTGACTCCTCAGTTTAGGGGTTTTATTCCTTAATGTTGCATTATTTCATTAAGGTGTATTGCATACACTTGCTCCTTAAAGTTATTTTAAAATTAGGAACAATTGATGCATTCTGTACTTTGGATCAGAATTAATCTCATGTCTAAATTACATCAGATGAAGTCTATCTAATACCATTCACTGTATTTACCTGTGCAATGTGTGTAGGAACACATTCAGCACAAAGAACGCTCACAGTCCACAATCTGCACTCATTAGTGACTTTGTGGTAAACTTTTTGAGCAGAAGAGATTGACAAAGCAAGCTTGTACTTACTTTTGTGTACAAGGCTGCTTGCCAAAGTATTCTAGCAAATCTGTGGAGATGATGTTACACCTCACATTGCACAGCACAGCATTCTGATAGGTCAGCACCATCTTACACCTGCCCTCCCAACTTATACCTCAGTCTGGGTATTGTTATGGAAACTAATACTGCTCAAGTATGGGAAATTCAGAGTGCCACTGCACTGGATAACCCACAGATAAGTTTATTATGTTGGCTCTTGCACAGGAATTGCATGTGTGCATATGCCTCTCCACAGAGACTGTGGGACAGTTAAGTCACATGGAAGAGAAGTTATGCCACACTTACAAGAGAGTGCAAGCTGTGTGCATTCAGACTATTCACAATTGTCATAGTGGTGTAGTAAATCCACTGCACATCTTGACTGGCGGGAACACCTTGTATTTGCATTACCTCTGTCTTTGTAGCTGCATGTTCTATGCAAAAGAGAGTAAGATTTTATTTTTCTAGTGGAATTTTATTTAATCAGATTAGTCTGAGATATACAGATGCCCAATAAATATTCAGTAAAGAACGATTCTGAGTTAGCATGGACCTGGTTTTGCATTACATCATGGCAAACATATAAAGGCATATCATCTCTCTGAAAGAACCAGATTTCAGCAGCCCAAATGTTCAAATGTTAGTTCTTCCTGAAAGAGCTGTAGACAAATAGGCATATGACAATACCTACAAAAGATTTTGAATAAAGAGATTAAGATAAAGCAGAGACTGGAAATGAGCCTCTAGAATGAAAGATCTGGTGCTTAAGGTTTTCAGGCTGTACTCAGAACCCCCTGTGATCTGCATTCAAATACATTTTTATCTCTCTTACTATGAGAAGCTAAATACTGGAGATAAGAAAGAAGAGAGACATAAAACAAATATACAGTAATTGTTCTAACTCAGTGTGAAAAAGCTACAGAAATTGAGGCTTAAGAGTGACAAATTCTCTATCACTCCAGTAAATCCAATCTCACATATATCTGTGGATAAGAGAAAGATCAATGTGATTCACTATTCATCAGCATCAGCTAATAGATAGCAACGAGGCAGAGAAATAATGAGCTGAAATCACAGCAAGCCAATCAGCAGGGAGTGAAACCTGCTGAATGATGTAGCTACCTTCTACTGAATCCCAAACAAGACAGATCACTATGCAGGACCAGTGAGTCAATGTGCTAATGAAGCCATGGAACCTGGAAATCCTGTCAAATATTTGGAGTCCTTCCTTCACTTCCTCCAAGTAGCGTACATTAGGATTAATTTCTGAGCTTTTTTTGGTGCTCCTTTTTGCACAGAACTGTATGTCTCTGACTGAGGTCAGTCACCTATTTAGTGTTATTCTTCCCACTAAAAATCTTTTCAGGATGAACTTGGTAACGTTAATTTTTTGCCAATTTGAGTGCTTCAGCTTTAAACCACAATAAACAATGTATTCTAAGCACTGCTATTCTTTAGCACTCCTGTTTAAAACAGAATGCTGCACATATGAAAATGAAATATTCTTAAAATGATCCAACACCATGCCCCCGAAGTGCAACCCTAAAATGTTATAAATACAATACAAGAGAAGAAAATAAAGAGAAAAAAATATAATCAACTTGATCAGTCATCCCTTGGCAGAGCTTCTACATTTATCAAAAAATATTAAATATACCCATTCCTGGTGAGTTTTCCCCTAAATTATGAGAATAGCTGCCCTAAGTAAGACCAAATCTAGCTACTGCCTGTTTCCTGGAGTGAAGAGTAACAGATGCCTAGAGGAAGAAATATATGAAAAAGATATGTAATTTCTAATCAATCCAATGAATTAAACAAAATATATGTATTTCCCCCCCCCCCCAAATATGCAAATATGAAAATGTCCTTATGGGTTGGCTAACAGCAACTAAACATTAGTTTTTAAAACAGAACTATGGGTACAAAAACCACTCAGGGAATTTGGGCATTACAATTAACACATTAACATTTCCTTGGCTTCGGCAGAAAAAAGCCCCTCTAATGTAAGAGAACTGCAATATTGCTTGTAACTGTTACCAAAATCTCATGCATTTAATTCAAAATAAACCGCTGACTTACCAGCCAATTCATAAAAATGTCCACATCCACACTCACAGAAAAGGCATAAGGCACGGGCAGATTGCAAAACCCTCTTTCAAGCTGACTCACTTGACCAGTTCAATCAACTTGATCTATAAAACACATGTAATAAAAATTGTTTTGGGGACCACAAAGTGGGGTGGGCTATGACTGTTTCTGCAGCTAAGGTGACTGCATTTGAGAGCAAGAAGGGTAAAATCTGTGTCCCCAGTTGCCATTGGTACTTCTAAAAAAAAAATGCAGGCTTCTTTCTAAAGTTAAGATGTACTAAAAAACATTATATAAAAAAAAATTTTGGTTATGAAACAATGGCTCTTTTTTTTTTTTCCTGAGAAGTACATTATATGGTTTCCAAGTACATAATCAACTGGCAAGAATCCATCTCACAAGATCAGTGTCCAGATTGAGACTCTAGATGGAATCCTGCAACCTAATTACATACTTTCTGTGTGTCCAAAACAGAGAGCCATGTTACACTCTCAACACAACTAAATCCATGCTGAATTCAATGGGTAATAGGGGGACCTTTTACTCTCTCAACACTAATTCTCTGCATAATAGCTTAAATCCTTTTATACTCCTCCTTCTCCCACACCATCTCAATAGTTTAAGACTGTGGGAAGCAACTGCTTAATCCTCTATTCAGAATGTTTTACTGAAACCAAACATGAAACACATATTTGGTGTTTATCTTAATGAACAGAAGGCTCTTTGATGCCCCATCTCCCACTTCTTTAGAGCAGCTAATTCAAGCTCTGTTTTCACACAGTGAGGGGAGTTCGAAGTCTCTGTTCGAAATAAAATGAGCAGCGCATTCTGAAAGAAGCAGCTCCTAATTTTCAAACATCATAATGAGGAATACTTTGCCTCTTTTAAAAATTTCTTGGAAGTTGCATGAAAGCAGGGAAGTTGTACATGCCAGCTGTTTGACTCACTTTTAGTATAAATATTTTAATTACAGGTACAATTAAATTTTAGTTAACTGCTTCTTAGACTAACAGCTACCTAAGTATTCAAATAAGTTTCAGGTAAGATACATTTAATTTACTGTTTGCTATTGAGAGATTTCTTTTTTGAGCCAGAGAAGGTTATGGGTATTTCTGTCCATCCTTTCTTTTCTTCCATGTGCCCATGCCATACTCTCAGCAGAGGTAATAACTTCAGGATGACTTTTCAAACCATAAAACCAGCAACATAAAAGATGACTGGGGATTCTTTCTCAAAAAGACAGAGTGCCTTGCACACCTCATGGAAGCAGCACTCAAACTGTACCTCCAGAGTGCTGGATGATGTGAGCCCACAGAGATTTCAGTGAGAACCACAGAATCATTCCTAAAAGTATGTATTTATGTGATACCCACATTTTACCTCTAAAGGCTTTATCTCCCAAGGTTTTTCTTGGTCCAGCAGAACAACTTCTGCTTATGATTCTGTCATCTTAAGGACGAAATGCAAGAGAAGTTTGTACTATTAAAGCACATGAATTCTCCTGGCAGCTGTTAGAAACCTGAATGCTACACAGAGGCCTGTTTTCTGCTTTATTATGAAATGTCTCTGTCCTTTGTTTAATGGAGCCTGCTATGCACAATTCCTTGAAGTCTGCATGTGGAAGCTTAACTGCTGCTTGTTCCCTGGAATTTTTAACTCTCCACAACTAGTCTACTAATATAAGGCAGAGCAAAGGCTACTACAGCCTCACAGCTGTATCATGGGAATTTAGAAAATGTAAGATGAGGCAGTAAGTCTTACATTTTCAAGCCAGTAAGACTAATTTGACCCTGATTTTGCACGAACGCTTATTTTTTAATTCTTAACTTACTTATTCAAGTCCGGAGCAATTTTCTAATCACTGTAACGTAGCTGGAGGAGAACCTTTGTCATCTGCTCAGCTAAACTGGTATCATGATCAGATCTGCAGTTAAGTTGAATTCTTCAAAAAAATAACTTTTCTATGAGACCCAGCCACCAGTGCCTTCTTGACAGTATAATGATTTTCTAACATCTCCACAGTTTTGTGGGTTGTTGGGTTTTGTTTTCCCCTGAGGGGAGGTGCAGAGCAATGGATACAAACAGCTTGCACCAAAAATAGACTGAATATAAAGAGAAATCCAAATATTGGTGGGGGACGGGGGGTTGTGGGAGGATTTTTTTCCCTCAGTATCAAGAGAACCCTTAAAAATATTCTGAGAACCCTGAAAGCTTCCTTCTTTTCCCTCCTAAGATGACAGATCCCAATCTAAAGCCTTGCTAGGATATGAATCAGTTCTGTTTCAAAGCTCACCCTGCCTGCATTAGGTGAAGAATGGCTAATGCTGTGCCCAGAACTCACATCTCAGTACCCACTGGTTTCACTCTACCTTCCTATAGGTCTTGTATTAGCAGAACATTTAACACAACATTTTTGGAATCCCTCTGTTAGTGATATACTCTGATGTCCAAGGCAGCATACTGATTTGCAGTACAGCTTTTTCCTTACTCATAATTTTGGTTGGACACCTTTTCTCTGACAAGCTCTGAACCAAGGCTTTTCCTGCCAATGTATGAAGTAGTGGGATGCTCCATCTCTGCTCTTGTGCAGCCTCTGTATCCTGCTCCTTCTAAGCCTCCACAGAACTTTCCCATCACAGCAATACAGAAAATACCACAAGTTCATTTAATTAAACCAAGAATCACAACACAGTAAAAGAAAAGTTTCCAGAGGACAAATCTCAAGGCATGAAGCTGAATAGTGATGGAACAAGAAAAAAAAAAAAGGCTTAATTTTCCCATTCTCTATTTGTAACATTCAGGAATACAGGAAGTTAGTAAAATAATTTCTATCAATTTTTATGAAAAGACAAATATTTTTCTTAATGAAATTTTAGATTTATTGATATTAATATTTTTTAATGGCCTTAAAGGATGCTTTCCCATTTGTCTTGCATTCTCAGACTAGTTTCTGCTGGTACTCTACTACTACTACTACTACTACTACTACTACTACTACTACTACTACTACTACTAATAATAATAATAATAATAATAGCGACAACAACAACTACCATGGAAGGAAGGATGCCATTAATGAAACAGTGGTAATTAAGTAAATACAATGAGTTATAAAACCTGCCTTGAAATTTCTTTAATCTGATGTCTTAATCATTAGGAAGCATGAAGTCAATATAAAAAAGTGATCTGAATTCTGGAACCTCATGCTAAACTGAATAACGCCAGGGCTTCTCCCAGGCTTTTTACCCAGGCTAACGTTGTTTTAACAATTATCTACATTAACACCACAAGAGAGACCTACAGCTAACATATAATCTGCCCTGAGGTCACAGCATTAAGTCTACTTTACATCAGAAACTGTTCTTGTGAGGACCAAAAGGTGACCCACTGACACACTTTCCCTCCAGTGGCTCTCTTTTCTGACTGGACATAGCAGGCTCAGACATCTTGAAATGTTATCACTTCTTCCTAGTCAAAGGAAACACTGAGAGCAAAAAGTAGCTCCTTTGGCACAGTGTTACACACTCTCAACACACAGGTTTCAGCAATGGTGTCATAGTTCCAGCCTCACTTCTCAAGAGTTCATACAATGAAAGTGAGATGCCAGTACTTCTTATACAGCCTTTGCTGCGAGATGCTCAGCAATCACTCCTGTAAAACAGCACCAGGTTTTCTTATAAGCAGAATGTCCTGCTGGCATAAATCAACTTTTGGGATGTTTTTATTACACTGCTCATTCCTCTGAGCTTCTGAAACCCACTGCAACTAGAAGATTGTGTGGTCTCCATGTTAAGGGGCCGGTGAGCAATAAGACAGTGTGCTGGATTAAGACTGAAAATTTGTAATTTTGTAAGCATGGAATAGGTAATTTTCTCAATTTTAAGTTCAATGAGCAGATCTACTAAACAGAAGACTAGAAGAGAAATCCAAGGTAGAAAATGTTAATATTATACAGTAATTTATTGCAGTTTTTGCTTCCTTATAAAGACTGTAGGTACTGTGCTTCTGAAAAAAATAACCACTCTTGGCCATATATCAGCTTTGATAAGCTATAACACCATAAATCAGTCAAAATCTGTACTTCAGATTCAGTTCAGAAGAGTTGAAGTATTGAAGACATGAGCAATTCTTACGTGCACCACTTGCTGTCTCATGCTGTAAATCAATCTCTGTGGTGACCTTGGGAACTGCCTCTGAAGACAGACTTGGGCAAGGTTAAAAGAAAACACTGATGCGAGCAAGACACTGGTGAAGGATGAGTGTGCCAGCACAGAGGGAGCCACTGGCAGGGGAAAGAAGCAAGGCAGCATTCACTGAGGAAGCCCTGGCCTTTTCCCATGGCAACCCATTACATTAGGAGCTCTGAAGAAGGAAGAGAAAAAGAGTAGGGGCTGCTGAAGCTCTGTCAAATGAGGGACTTTGCAGTTAAGGTGTAAATTAATAGCTTGAAAAAGCCCATTTTCCTCATCATTTCCATTTCAGGTTTTTTTTTTTTTTCACAACAGCAACGCTTTAGAAATGAATGTGCAGCTCAAGGCACTCAAAATTCCACAAAATTCCATTTTTAGGTAACAAGGAAATGGCAAAATAGCAAATGTTCCCTTCCTACATGGTAGGGATGAAGCTACAACATCCATGAGATGTGGAGGGGCCCAGATTCACTTTTGTCTTCCCTTGAGGGGCTTCACACTCTAGTTTGTCACCACACATAACAACAAAACCTATTTTACTTTCCTGTTTTTTTCTTGAGCTCTCAGTTTTTTGAATGCTTTTTTCTTAGATCCACCAAAGTGGTAATAGTGGCTACTGCTCATCAGACTGTTCTAGGAGATTAATATTTTAAGATGTTAAAGAACACTGTCAGGGCTAACGAAGGAAAACATCAGAAACAACAGCTCTTCTTGTGGCTTTTTTTATTATTTAGTATTACCTAAAATCCATTTTTTTATGCAGCATATTTTCCAAAGATATATACAATGCCTTTACTTGTAAATGGAAATTTTCAGGGGAGAAGCAATTCAAGGAAATAAATACACAGATAATCCTTATTATTTTCCTTTTCATTCTTGCCCCACCAAGTGCAGTCTTGCTATTGTAAATGAAAAGTATGACCATGAAAAGAGCTTCCTATTTAAAGCATCATGAAAAGAAAACCCTCAGAAATGACTCACAGTGTATATGGCCATTATGCCTAACAGGCACTGAGTGTTACTACTCTTGGCAAAGAATTCTGGCACATGCTTAGCTCCATGACCTTTGGCTACACAGAGATGCTGCACAACATGAGATATGCAAATGTTGTACTCAAAGCTAAGAATCTGTTTTCATACCTTAGCCTTGAATTACAAAACTTGTTGATGAAATATGTTCATCTCTTTCTTTTTTTCTTCCTTCTTGAAAGATGCTTAACTCAATAGATGAGATAATTGGAATGGCTGCAGTGGCACATAAGACAGCCTTGTAGGTAACATTGTCTTGGTTTGGAGTCTCTAGCTGACCAGTCAGGAACCCTGGCTTGCAGCTGAAATTACTTATGCTATTAAGTTTATTTCATTTACTAAGTGCAACAGATATTCTTGTCTGAATTGAACTAACCAAAATTGCTATCTCAGGCTGCCCAAGCTGCTAGTATTTCTCTTTGACTCAACCTCTCTCAAATTTCACTGACTCCACCTTTCTGCCCTCATCATACCTCTGGTGGTCTTACATACCTAGATGACAATCCTACAGGAATTACATCAACCTGCTGAGGTACTTTGCAGGAGAGAGAACACATCTAATTCAAAGCAGCAGCAAAATTTAGACCAATTAGAAGTGGAGTGATTAATCAAACTGTTCAAACATTTGACTGCAAACCCAACAGGAAAACTTGTATAATTAAGAGGTATGAATTTAAATGCATGGCAATGCATTTAAAGGCAGCAGGTATCAAACATTAGTGTGGCTGCATTTCATGCACAACTGGTATATTCACTTACCTCTCTGAAACCCTTCTGCCTTCTTTGAATATGGCAGGATAAGGGGGAAACAATATGCAAACAATCAACCCCGTTTCCTTTTATGAGAATAATAATAGTCCCACAATTTTGTGTGTTCCCATCTGCAAATTTTTTTACTAGTATTCAGTGACATTTTTCCATGAAACTCCTCAATAATTTTTAAGAGTTCAAGAACATCTTCAACATCTATTATAAACGGTTTGAATTTACTGAGCAGTTTTCAACAGCGAGTTTTTACTAAATTGGTGAGACCAAAAGGCAACTGCAAGGACATCAACCTTATTGTGTTGTTCTATTCTAGAGTGACCAAAAGTGACACCAGGATCAGATGAAGCATTTATCAGATGATATTAGCTTAGACTGTGAGATGGCTTCTCAACCCTTTTCCCTTTCATTACAATACCTGTTATAACTCTCACCAGAGAGCCTTCTCAAAGGAGAAGGCATCAATACAAACTATGAATGGAGGTCAGAAGATGCAGGATGAGCTGGTCCTTCATGACAATGGCAAGCAGGCAACTTGAACTCCTCAGGAGAGCCAAGGCAGCAGTGACAGCTACACAGCAAGTCCCCCTTCCGCAAGCTGCAGAAACTTCAGCTGTTTGGAACTAGTCTGTTAGCAATTTTCATTCTTCTTGTCTTCTCACGTACTTTAACAACCATGCTCTCCAGAGTATGAGGAGGCTTATGTGACCTATCTACCTCATACTCTCAAGTCCTTGTAATAATATTGTGTTCTGTTTTTTGTAATTTCTTCCTAGCTATTCTGCTATCAAAACTTCCATGGTGTTGAGAAGTGATAGAAAAGCCTACATTTTGATCTAAAGAGAGACTCTCTAATGTCCCAGAGAGTTCGAATCTCTCACATGCCATCTGAAGATAGAAGTTTCACAGGATTAAAACAACCCTTGTACAGCTGGAGAACAAATAATTAAATTGGTAAGAAAATAAATGCTGGATCAAGTGCTTCTTTCCTCTATCTTTGAACATGCAAGAAATAAATTGATTAATATCCTGAAGTTATAATGAATCACAGAATTTTTAGGATCAGTTTTTAGAAGCTGTGTTGAAACATTCCACCTGTCTTAGGTGAAAAGACAGAGCAGAAAAGGATAAAGAAGGTACTATACATTGAAGGGTCAGAAAAATTAGTTTTATGTTCCTGCAGAGACTTGACTCAGCTGTAAGGTCAGACCAATCAATCAATCAAAATCGTAAAAACCTTTCTTTTTGAGGCCCTGAAAATGTGAGTCCTGCCAAACGTACTCATTACAGCTCTTCCCTTTTTTATTTCTTTATTAGAATGATGCTGTCAAGTTCAGTATGTGATCTAATATAAAAGCTTAGATCCCTCTTTATCGGAGCAGATAACGAGACGTGTTGGTAACCAGACAGCATGTTGATTATTTCTGACTAAAAGCTGAACCTTGAAGGCTCACTTTGTTCAACAGCCAGAGACAGCAACTGCAGTCTTTATTTTCTTCTGCAATTCCCAAGCTTTGACTTAACTCATACCACACTTTCTTGAAACATATGATGAGCTCTGTTACAAAGGATTAATTTGTTTCCCACATCTCATACAGTTCTTTCCTTCATTTCCACAGCTCTTTATGGATAATATTCACTGAATTTGGGTATGTGTGATATGTTTGTAATTTTATCTGAAGATATTCTGTAAGACAGAATTCAAACACAACACTATACTGCTCAGCTATTTTGGCTTTTTGGCTACACTAGTATTACTTTCCTGCAGACTTTGTCTCTTCATCCCCAGGCAGGGAAGAGATGAAGGAGTGTGTCAGGGGCATCAGGCACTTTCATATCAGCTGCTTGTAAGCCAGGTTAGCCAGTAATGTATTCAGAGCCTATTAAAGCCGACAGGATCCTCCACAGCTGTAAAGCTCTCCTGCAGTAACCAGCAAGAACATTTTTCCATATTCTATGTGATGCTGAGATGCAGGTCCGTCCTTCAAAGTGTTTTGAAATTCTTCCATGCTAACTGAGTGCACCCTATTGGACTTCATCTCTTTAGTTTTTGTACTTCTTTTGCAGCAGAGACAGTGAGTATTTGACCCAAAGACAGAGGCTGGATCAGCCTGTTTCACACAGATGCTTGTTGAGTTGACATTTATTTAAAACTCTTCCCGTCAGAAGAGAATGATCTATTACTGCCACAAAATGGCAAAATGCCAAGAGACAGATTTTGAGAATTTCTGCTTCCATGAACAGGAGGATATTATCAAGACTAATTTATGAAAAGAAGAGCAAAAATATATCCTTAAAACCACTTAACACAGCCATAAAAATATATTGCTTTTAAATGCCTATGATGTTATTTAATTAATGAATTGGGTATCACTACCCTCAATTTAAAAATTCCAATTTATAAGATTCTCAGACTTTATTTTACACCCTTCTTATTCCCATGCTCCCCCTTCTACTCACCTCCAGCTTTTGTAAATTATTAAAGAAAATAATGAATTTCACCAGAACCTGCTGCCACAGGACAACTGCACTAGGAGCAGGGTCTGGGATCTGCTGTCAGGGCTTGGAGATGCCCAGAGACCATCATGACAATGCAGGGCTGACCCTGGTCCTGGGGGGATTGAAGGAGTGCCCAGCTCCCAGGAGAGCAGCTCCCTCTCTCAGGAGGCAGCATTTGGCAGAGGATTCCATGGAGACCCTTTTGGAGAACACCAACTCCCAGCCTGCTGAGGGGCTGCCAAGCATTCAGAGGAGACGCCAGGAGAAGGATGGGGCAGGAGGGAGAGCCTGATAGTGGGATGGGGCCACCCTGAGCTCCCTGGATGCTGAGGCCAGGCTTGTCAGCACTGGGGGACACACTGTGCCAAGGCAGCCACTTTCATCCCATGCCTCTTCCTCCTCCTCTTCCCTCCTCATGCAGCGCCTCAGGACAGCCACGGCCAGGCCTCGTTCTCTGGGGGGACAGGCTGCTACTGCTCCCAAATATAAAAAACTTGAAGGTACCTAAGCTGAGACAATGCAGAGTTTTAAATTTCAGAAAGTATTTTTATTATCTCTAAGCAGGTGACAGCCACTGCAGGTATAAGAACTATCTTCCTTTCTTGGCTTCAGCCTTCAGCCTTCTTTAACTTTTCTAACCTTTGAAATGAAGATGTTCTTAATGTCAGAAAAAGAGGCTTTGCATATGAAACGAATTATTAAACTCACATGAGATGCATCCATTTTGGAGATGAGGGATTGCATGAAAGAGAGACACACTGTGATCTTTTCCTTCTTGTCACTTTCATATTAAAACAAACGCTGTATCATTATTGGGACCCGTTTGTCCAAGGTCACTCAATTGTTCAGCCTTTACAAGCTGGCAGCTCATCACAGGCAGAAGCAGCGCATATAATCATTATTGATGCTGGCAGTCTCCACCCTCGCTAATGCTCCTTGTTCTGTCAGCCAGTCCCTGGCTTGTCACAGGCAAACGGAATTATTTTTTGAGCTGTGCCTCAGATCTGCAGTCCAAGGGAGCTGTTTGATGCTAGACCACAACGAAGTATCAAATGGTGTCATGCCTATTTACAGAACATGCCAGGTCAACAGCTACTGTTTAATTAGGCTCAAATCCTCCCATCCACAGCTCAACATGAATGCCCTGCCATGTGGTGGGCATCTCTGAGGGAAAGTACCTCATCTCCTGCTGAGTATGAAATGGCTGAAGAGCTGCCTTCTCAATGCTATTGTAGCCCCCAGAGGGGGCTCTCCCTTGGATGGCATTGATCCCAACTTCTGGCTTTGGGTGAATGACTCCATTACTCAGCTCCCACTGCTACTGTGAGCCTTGCAGAAATATACTAGCTATAGGAATTCCTGGCTCTTAATACTTGCAGAAAATTCTTTCTGCTCTGCAAACTTCAATAACTTTTCCCCCATTTTATTAATCCTCTTCAAAATTTGTATTTGTAACTACAACTGCTGAAATTTGACACTATGTAAATGACAATTGTATTTATTAACAAGAAACTAGGCATTTGAGTTTTCAGCCCAAAACTTTACCTAACTTTAACTAACTTTTTTGGAGATTAAAAAGTACTCTCTTTAAAACCCCAGAGATAAATGATTAAATAATATTTTTTAAATTACTGAATGTTCTTTTAGTTTATGTGTAGCTCACTAAATGTGCCAAAGTGGCAAGCGTTCCTGGAATGCCACACAGATGATACAGAGAGAGAACAGAATATATACTGGTGAACTTGTTTGTTCGCTAGGAACTACTGTTCCATCAAACAAAAAACATTTTAAAAAATCCCATAAAGTCCACTTCCTAATGTAAGTAGAATATAGAAAAGCCATTGACTACTAACATGTTATAGCTCTGCTTCTCTTCAGTACCTCAACAATTCATAATTAGCATTGATCTAAACCACTTCTTGCTAAGAATCAATACATAAAACATATCTCTGTAAGTATTGTTTGCTGAAGAAAATACTAAAATTCAATAACAGGGATGAAAGCACTTGTTATGTAAAGATCTGCTGGACTTCTTTTAGCAAGACACATTTTTAAAAAAGAATTTGTGAAAGGGACATAAGCATATTCATATAGATGTACATAAGAAATTTTAAGTTTCATGGATAAACAGGAGTGTATTGCAGATAAAAGTTTAATAAGTTTGCTCCAAAATGAAGATATTCTACTTAAAGAAATTACTGCATCAGCACTGGCCTCTTAAATTGCTTGAAAACAAAATCTTCATTAAGGCCTCAGTCCTGGCAGTAATTAATTAAATATCATTAATAGCTATATGCCTGTAAGAGACTACTTATAGAAAAGCCTAGTAAAATCAAATATATTGGGCTGCCTTGCAATTACTGTGAACGTCCAGACAGTTTAAGAAAGAATTTTTCCTTTTTAGAGGTTGGAGGCATTTCATGCTTTCATATGGGATTCTATATCCACTTCATAATTCCCTTCTAATTGCTAGTGTATCGTTACAAATGTAATAGAAAAGCTTTTTATTTTCTATTAAATCCTTGATAGCTTTTTCAGGAAGGGCTAAACCCTAAATATTTAAGATTAGTTTCAATAACCAGTTTTTTACTATGCTCATAAAGAGCTTACAGGCTCCATCTTCTTCCTTTCCTACCATTCCCATAGGTGTAGCATAGATTGATTCTTCTCTGAATGGTACAGTAATCTCATGAACCACAAGAATAACCCACTTTCTGATTCTGGGCTTATGGAAATACATGAGAAATTCTGGTAGTGATTTAAATTATTCCAGAAGCAGATACACAGTCTACACACCCAATAGCCCATTATTACCCAGATGCCGATATCCTTGTCCAGTTTTTTAGAAATGCTCCCCAACACAGTTAGGATCACTGACTGCAAAATTTTGGTTTTAACCTGACAAGAAAGAATCAATTTCAGGTAGTAAAAGCAGATTTCAAGGATCGCTTTCTTCAAGCTCAGGAGTGGTCCATCCCAGCAAGCAGGAAATATAGTTAAGGCAGCAGACCTTCATGGATGAACAAGGAGCTCCCCACTAAACTAAACACTAACTAAAGAAATAGAAAGGTGAAAATAGGACCAGGTGATCCGGGAGGAACACAGAACCATAGTCTGAACATGCACAGATGCTATTAGGAATTTGGTATTGTAACTGGTAACAAGAAAGATTTCTACAAACAGAAGCCCAGTTGAGGAAGTACACAGAAAAAGAGAAAGGTCTCAATGTCTTCTGTGACTCATTTTTTACTGGTGAGCCTTGCCTTGAGGAATCCTGGGCCCTCAGCCCAGAGGAAAAGCCTAGTCCCAGGACAACTTACCATCAGTGGAACAGGATCATGTTATGGAGCCATTAAAATAAACTGGGCATAAACAACTTCATGGGCTCTGACAGGATGCTCCCACAAGTGCCAACAGAGCTGGTTGCTGTTGCTTACAAGGCCAATCTGATAATCTTTGAAAGACCATGGTGATTGAGAGAATTTCCCAAAGACTGCAACTGGAGGAAAATAAATGTCATTCCTATTCTCAAGCATGGCAAGACAGAAGGTTCAGGGAATTACAGGTGGTCAGCCTCACCTCAGCCTCAGGGAAGGTGATTTAGCAAATGAGTTTGGAAACTGCTTTCATAAGTGAGGGACAATAAGGTGATCAGGAATAGTCATCATGGATTTGCAAAGAGTAAAACATGCTTAACCAAGCTCATAGCCTTCTTCAATGAGATGACCAGCTTGGCAAATGAGGGAAGAACAGAAGATGCTGTTTATCTTGACTTTATTAATTTTTGACACTCTCTCCCATTAAATCCTCACAGACAATCTGATGAAGTATAGTTTGATAAGTGGACAATGAAGGGGAACTGAAAAACGGCTTGACTGCCAGGCTTAGAGAGCAGTCAGTGATCAATGGCACAAAATCCAGCTGGAAGCTACTCACTGGTGATGTACCCCAGGTGTTGATACTGAGTCCTTTGCCATCAAATAACTTTATTAATGACTTGGACAATGGGCCAGCATGGAAACTCAACAAACTTCCAGATGATACAACAAATGACTGCACTGTCAAGAGGGATCTCAACAAGATGGAGAATTATAAAGAGGAATCCATGAAGATCAACGAAGAGAAATGCAAAGTCATGCATTTGGGTAGGAACAAACCCAGGCAGCAGTACTGGTCAGGGCCTGACTGGCTGGAAAGCAGCTTTGTCAGAAAAGAGTCTGAGTGTCCTAGTGGACAGGAAGCTGATCACCTCGTGGCAAAGGAGGTAAATGGTATCCTGGGCTACATTAACAGAGGTTATCCCTCCCCTCTATTCAGCACTGGTGTGGTCACATCTGCAGCAGTGTGTCAAGTCCTGAGCTCCAACAGTCTGAGATATAGTGGAGTGAGTCTAGTGAAGAATTAGAAATATTAGTAAGGGACTAGACCATCTCTAATATGAGGAGAAGCTGAGAGAGATGGAACTGTTCAGTCTGGAGAATAGATATTTCAGGTGTGAATCTTCTCGATGTGCATAAATACCAAAAGGGAAGGTTATAAAGAAGATGAAGCCAGGCTCTTCTCAGTGGTGCCCAGTGACAGGACAAAAGGCAATGGGCACAAACTGAAAAAGAGGAAATTCCACATAAACATCTGAAAAAAACTTGCCAGAAAGCCTTCAACCTTGAATTAGGAGAGCTCTTTTTATTCATTCCATTGAGTAAAACATTTAGTCCCTCTGAGAGCCTAGAAGAGACATATGGACTCATTCAAGCAAAAAGGCCTGCCTATTTATGCTGCTAGTTTAGTTTTACCATGATATATTCATTCTTCTCTTATATGGACACAGTGACTAACAGTTTTAATAACCTGTAAGCAGCCAGACTTGATTATGATTCTCTTCATTGTATTATAAAATTCAGTCCCTCTGAAGGGAAAGCAGGGTTTTTACACAACTGCTCAAGAAATTGAATTCTTGTTATATATGAAATTCTAACATATTAAAAAGTAATTCTGATTTGAATTGCAAGTATGAAGTGATGGAATTCCTGTAAAGTGAACATTTTCAAAAACCACCACAGAGTTAATGCCCATGAACAAATATCTTCTCAGTATCTTATAAACAGATTTTAAGGAAGTAGTTGCTGGAGTTGCTGAAGATGTAGAACTCACTGTTCTGATTAAGTGTCTTTCCACCTTCTGAGTGATGTAACTGAAAAAAAATCACTATGTTGGTTAGTCCTGAATTCTGAGAACTTCTAAAGTTATAAAGCTCCATATCTCAAATAATAATTTGACAGCATTCAAAAAGATGTATTAAAACCAGTATCTTTTAAAATATAAGAAAGACTACAACAAATTAAAATATTTCCACATTTTCTAGGTACAAGATCAATGATACTTTTTTGAAAAGAAAAAGCAAACCTAAAAGCTCAGAAACAACACATTTCCAAAAAGGGGTTAAATTTCATAAAAATTAAATGTCAGAGAATAATTTGGTTAGCAAATACATTGCTGTTCAATACATCTGCAAGCAAAGGCTATATCAATGCCATCAACAAGCTTTGCAAAAGGCTCAGCTCTTTTTAGAGTTACCTTTCTGAGATTTGGTAGACTCTTAGTTGGCCTCAACACACAAACTAAAGGAAATCAGTTTCAGGACTTAACAGTTGAAGTGAAGGTCTGACAATTCCTTGGGAACGTGCCTTACCCCAAACCATCATGCGCACTGCTTGAGGCACAAGAAAGACTACTGCCAACTTTTCCTTCTAGCTCTAGTCTATGATGCTCATCAAATAGAAAAAAACAAAGCTCATGTGTGAGCACGTAAGGACTTTATATGAACACTCTGGGAGAAGGGAATCACCAGTGTAAGATACCAGCTCATAACATTTCACACGGCCCTTGTGAACTTTCCACATTTACCAGAGGTACAGCTTCAGTGCACAGAGGTTGCTTGGACACCTGAAATCATTATTGCTGACTTAAAGGGGAAGGTTTATAAAGGCTTTTCTGGAGGAAAACATTTGCAGGTCCCATTCCTTTTTCCAGAAAAAGAAAAAATCTGAGACTAATAAAACTTCTTCCTTTATAGAGGAGTGCTCCTGTGGAGTAACATATCTATTTCCTGGTAAAGCCTTCTCATGAAGATCTGTAGGCTATAGATAAGTGGATATAAACTATGTTAGCTCCAAGGCCATATAAGTTGCAATAAATCTTGTACAGCCTCAAAATATATGTGTTCTAATCCCATTTGTTCCTCTTAAAAATTAATTCAATTTTTTTTTTACTTTCATACGCCCTAAATTCAGTACTAAGCACAGGTCAACTAGACTTGCATTCCACCTGCATATCAGCTCATTAAACCCATCCTGAGGTTTGATATTTATACATTCTTTTACTCAAATAAGTAGTAACGTATTCAAAGCATCATGAGACCTTGGTATTGAGCAGGCTGAATTAAGATTTGAATACCCAATTAATTTAACAATTTATTTGGAGGAGGCTGTTATAATTTACCTGCAATAGTACAGTATGGTAAATTCAAAAATTTCTGCTACCGCTAATCAAGTCACATTGACATACTCATAACTAATAAGAACAGAGGAAAAAAAACCCCAAAAACCAACCAACCAAAAAAAAAACCAAACAAAAACCCAAAAACAACAACAACAACAACACCACCAAAACAAAAAAACAGTAAGAACAGCCACAACAAATTCTCCACAGAAGTAGTGTCAGAAGTTCCAGCAATAGGAAGATGAATCTCAGCACTTCTCACTGCTTGAAAGTAATGTCAGCCTCTGCCATCAGACAATGGCAACGGAGCCTAGTGTTGCCCTCAGCAACCTCTGCTTGAACATTCTCTCCAAGGTCCTTACGAAATTTAAATGTTTATTCCATCACCACTTGCTGCTGAACACAGAAAACTAACAAAATCTGCTGAGAAGTCAATCCACTGATCACAGACTGTTGATACACATCTTCAAAATATCTGCCCAGTAAAGAACTCCATCCACACAGACTAATACAGAGCAGGCAGTGCTTATTCCTGTTGGTTTTCCCAAACATGCACCCTTCAGCCCTAGAAAAACAAGACTCACACGATTATTAAAACCTGCCATTTCATATGCTTTATGCCACTCCTCCCTAACCACTCACAAACATCAGTAGATCCAATCCAGGTATCTCAGACTATATCCATTCCTTTTCAAGGATGCAGAGGAAGCAAGTGAGCAGACAGAAACTTAACAGCTCATGTGGGTGAGAGAAATCCTGCAGCCAATTAACTCTTCTGACAGGTAAGTGGTTTTAGGAAAGTTGGGATAAGGAGTTCAAAGCAGCCTTTTTGTAAGGTATTTGAAGTCACAATTCTTCCCTAACAACGGTTTGTTTGTTGTTTTTTTTTTTTAATTTTGGTTTTGTTTTGTTTGAGATTTTTTTTAATTCCTTTTGTGGTTTTGTTTGTTTTGTTTTGTTTTTGTTTTTCTTTTTTTAGAGTATGTGGTGTTACATTGGCTTTTAGGTAGATGGAAAGTATTGCTGATGTTGCCAATATTTTAATTTTCTTCCACTTGGCCCCTCAGGCCTCAGCTCCCTATAAAATTTGAGCCCAGGAGAATATTGCAAAAATGGATTCTAACTTCCTTCTGATGTGACTATAAGTCAAAAACGCAAAAAGATAGTCAAAGATTGTTAAAAGGAAGAATGGCAAGCAATCTCGAAGTGTCTCTTCCACCTCATGCTATAAAGCAGATCTGGATGCTTTCTTTAAATCTCAAGGCATTAACACTGCTTCATAGCCATTCTGCCAGTTTCATTAATTGCACTTCTATTCCAATCATTTCATAAGCGGACTGTACTTATAATCTGGCTATTTATCCTAATGTTTGATGTTTCTGACTCACATAAATACATTATGTTTGAATGCAGAGAAGTACTTTGCATGACAAATTTGAGATTTCTGCCGGAAACGTTTGACTGAAATTTATTTTTGCTATCCATAGGGAATAAGCCTCTGCATTATTTGATTGTTATTCACATTTTGGTAATCGCATTACGAACCCCTACAAAGAAATGAAATGGCAATGTGCCTCTTTTTTTTGCCTCTAAGAGCAAATGTCTCCCTCCCCCTTCCAGATGCACAGACCTTGAAAAGGCATTAGAAAATTAAAAAGCCAACAAAAACAAAATAATGTATCTATGTTTGAATATTCATTAAAATATGACATTGCTTAGTCACTGCTTGCCATTTGGATGATGCATGGTGCTGAGGCAAGCTTAATGCAACAACTGGAATTCAGTCTTTTTTTTTCCAGGGTGGGTGGAGACTTTAGTGGACAGATTCCTAATGGGGCGCAGCTGTGCTAATTCCATTAATATTTTCAGTCCGTAAATCGCCTTACATCAGTTGGTGATCTGACTTTATGTTGTAAGTAAGACTTCAGAGAAATAGTAATAGATCTCATTTCTGGGCTTCATTCAGATCCATCCTGATATTTCTCATTCTCTCCAGCAGCTGCTCTACCTACAATGCTTTATACTAAAGACCACATGCCTGTGTTATCTAATAGAGTTATTTGTCCTTGATGTTGTTTGCTCTTTATTACTGTGGTATTACATATGCTCTTCTCTCCCAGAAACTTCTAGCAGCCCCCACACTGGCAAAAACTTTACCACACGTCATCTCATTCTGCCTAGCCATTATCAAACATCACAAGCACAAGAAAGGATGACATAAAAACATCTTTGGGCTACTAAAACCCATGAACCAAATTTATTTCTTGTTTCACCTCACAAATCGCAGCAATCTGTTAATTGTATCCCCCACTGCTTTTAGATTGTACCAGCATCAAATCACAGCAAGGTTTTTTTTGTTTTTGTTTTTTTTTTTTTCTGGAATTTGATGAAAAAAAAAACCAACAAAAAATAGAACAAATAAAACTATACAAAAATGCTGCCTCTACTCTTACCATTTTTAATATCAATTTCCTAATCAGAATGTCTGATGTACTTCTTGCCCCTTAACCATTTGGCAGCACGTCAGAATCTCCTTTGTTCTTTTATATTGGCCTGAAATTCCCACTGCCTGTGCTTCCACTAACTAACTAGCAGGAAACCTCATCTTTTGTACTTGGAAAAAACAGGAACACAAGTTGTGGTGGAATGGAGCCCCAGTAGAACACACAGCCTCTCACCCCAAGCACAGCTGCTCTGCTGAACCAGTTGTGCCTGTGCTCAGGGTGAAGAGGAAGAAACAGCACAACCTTTGCCCGAGGTTTTCAAGCAGTGACCCAGCACCTCTGGCTCAGCCCTACTAAGCATGCCATGCATGTGGCAGACATAGGCCCTTGTAAAACATCACCTGGTGGTAGTGTCTCACATACTCGTACAGAAATAAGGGGGGAGATTTAGGGTTTTATTTTATTTATGCACATAAAATAGTGAGGGAGAAATATAACACAAATAATAATTATATCCTTTTTCCAGTTTGATAACTTTCTGTGCTGGATGCAGCTATTGGCCTGATCCTTTTATCCCCTGATTAGCTGACAAAAAATGCTCTTTCCCAGCTCTCTCCAACCACAACTCAGGAAGCCAGCCACATACCCTTCTCACAATACCTTATGCTAAACATACAGCATTGAGATTTTTCATGTTGGACAGTGAAATAATTTGGGAGCCTGTCAAAACCAGTGCTTTGAAAACTGCCAGCTATAGTTTAACTTGTTGCAATGTAACAGATAAAACACAGTTGCAAATCACACACAGTACAGACACACGGAATTACCCAAATAGATCTGCTATTTTATAGGAGCAAAAATCTCAGAACATAATGAAAAAGTTATAGTTTCCTCTCAAAATCTTATGATGTTGGATCAAATCATGCACCCCTTAATGGGGTTGCTCAAGTTACAGAGAGGCTGATTCAACCTTTTGCATTGTCAGTATGTGATGGATGCACAGAGCTATCTGGTTTGCTTAGCTGATACTTCTTGAAAAAGTAAAGAATTCCTTCTTGACTAGTTATCAATGTAATGGCCACTAGTCATGCAGTGTGTATTAACACCAAAGACAAATAAGTGGCTTAGTAATTTAATGAAAGTGATGAATAGAAACATGTCAACCCACTTAACTGGGTAATCATTATCTTCACATTATGTTTCTCACAATTAAACTTGCACAAACCAAACATCCACATGCATTACCCACATCAAGAAAAAGATATTCTGGAGTTTGAACTTCATTGTTTCCCTTAATAATTGGATGTGCCCAGCAGTTTGACTGCCCAGATCAACAATGCTTTTTGGCTAGCTCAAGGCCCTCTCATCGATCTTTTGCACACATGGTAAATTATTCAGACAACAGCAGCTTGCAGACCCCAAATCCTTTTAATGTTATTGTTCTTATTGAATCAAGTGGCACTGGAAAAATTGGATTGTCCTCACAGTTTCTTTTTCCTGTTTCTACCCTCTGCTTCATGAACACTGGTCTAATTCTGCTGGTGATTTTCTTCTAAGAATAGCAAATGCCCTGTGGAACAGCAGGAACAGCAGCCATTATGGGGATGTTTCAAACATGGCAAACACTGTGTAACCAAAGATATGTGGGAAAACAGAGATTTGTGTTCTACTAAAATGGGTTTTAAGTCCATACAGGTGACCTTCTTTCTTTCTTTCTTTTTTTTTTATTTATTATTTTTTTTTTATAAGCAGAGAAAAATCCCTAAAGGACGTCATTGATTATTTTAGTCTCTGTTCATGTAAGCACTCATTTGTGCTGCTGCTCATTGCTGAGCACCCTCCAATTCTGTGGATGTACTTGTGTGGTGAGGCAATCAGGACTGCATTACACATTTTAGATTGTAAGAAACATGTGATTTATAAGGTGGCACTGAAGTATGTTACACATTATTCTCCAAGATAGTCCATGGGAGCTTCTCCACCCATACCATGTTAATACAAAATTACCAGAGGCTTTATGTCTCTACTGCCTTTGGACCATATTCATGTTTTTTGACATATAATTCAAGCTACTGCTTAGCAGCCTCTTTCATCCTACATGGCACTCTGGCTACAGAAAAGGATACAGAAGTGGCAAACTCTGGCACCCACAGCCCTAACAAGGATTGTGAATTCAAGCATTCAGCTGGAGAGTTTCGTGATTTTTATTTTTGGAGACAGAGGCGGATGAAACTTCAGTTAGTAGGTTGGGCTGCCACCTGCCTGAGGTCAGAAGTAGGTACACTGACTACTCAGCCTCTAGGCATCAACTCTGGCCAAGATTATTTGGGGGGAGGGAGGGGGGTGTGTCTGGAAACAGAAATCTCTTAATCACTTAATCAGCAGTGATGATAGTGAATTAGCACATCGTGCAAACCAGAGCCTAATTAAAATCTGAGTTTCATGTCCCTCTAGAAGACCTTATTTATCTGAAAATAAAAATAAAAAACTAGATATTCTCACACCACACAATAAAAAACAGCGGACACAAAAGAAATTACACCACCAACAAAAAAATTAATGATACTTGTTCCAAGTGAAACTGGGTTGAAAAAATAGTTGAAGACATCACCATTAACAGACATGACACCACTTCCAAAACCCTACAATAATGACAACAAAACTTTCACTAATATCAAGAGGGAAAAGGGAAAAATAAATGTAAAAATTAAAAACAGGTGCCTAGGAGCACCCTGAAAAGGCACTGGCCTGTTGCTTTCAGTTGCCCACACAACAATTTTTCATGTACTTTACAAAGTAAATTAATCATCCTTGAGCCCTGGCTCTCTACTAATTAGAAGCTGACTTTCACAGCTTAACATATAGCACAAGAAGGAAAATAAATAATTTTTGTGATTATGTGAACTATATTGAAAAAAAACCCCCTTTCAACGCAGACTTCCACCTCCCTCCCAAAACAGGCTCAAACACATTTGTGTGAGCACCCAACCTACCCTGTTGTCTACTCATTCACCTAGAATAAATTTGCTCCAATTTTTCTTTATACAGTATAGAAGGAAGACCACACAACCGTAGAGTGTTGCCAAAATATATGAAAACTTTTTAATATAAATAAAACCAGCTCAATACTTCTCATCCCCAGCCTCATTCTATAATTTCTGGGGTAATATTGTTTTAAGGTATAAACCAGCCATGTCAAGGAGTGAAACTAGCTCAGTTGTTATGGGTCTGTACTCTGAAGGGATCTGTCAAACCCACCTGTAAAAAAGAGCTTTTCAAGCAGCATCTCCATGATCTTTGCCAAGGATTTAGGGGTAGGCGGCATCAACTACCATGTCTCCACTAACATCAATAAACCATGGCAGCTTATGTCACAGGATCATAGAACCTTAAGGCTGGAAAAGGTCTCTGAGACTGAGTCCAGCCATTAATCCATCACTGCCAAATCCACCACCAAACCACAACCCTAAGCACCACAACTAAGCCTTTCTTGAATACTTCCAGGGGCAGTGATTCCGAAAGTGAACATGTGATTCATGATTCTTGAACATCATGACTGAAGTACTGAGTTGAGCTGCTGGACACTCAGAAGAAAATAGCTTTTTTTTTCCTTAAAAGTTTTGCTAGTGTAGTTATGGTAGCAAAGTCCTTCTAACATAAAGATGGTTCACACCAGCACCTCATGTGACAACACTCAACCTTGGGGAAAAAGCTAAGAAAAGGAGAAAGGAGGGAAAAACATCCAAAAATATTTTCCCAGCTATTATAGAATTGCAACAATTGCAATCAGCTTACAAATGGAGATTCTTTGCCCAGTAAAGTCTTCCTTTCATGGAAATTAGGATGTAGATGAAAATTGGGGAATAGGGAGTGTGATATGGATGAGCAGATGTGTGGATGCCAAATCTGGAATTAGTCAAGGTACACACAGAGTCCTGAAAGACCTGAAATGGCATTACAAAGGCATATAAATCTAGAGTAATACAAAATGAATGTTTGTAGGAATGTAGCACACAAATGCCCAAAGTAGGTTCAATAGGATGAGTAGGTTCAGAGAATAGGGACATTTTACTTGAATGAAGCCAATCTGAAAAGATTCACCTATCTGAGCACCTCAGATAAGATCTTTAAATATATTTTACCAGTAATGATTGTGAGAAAATGTACCCACTCCAATTGGATGGATGAGATGCTACTTAGTGTCTTGAATCCATAGGTTACCGAAAAAAATGCCAAGGCTAATTTTGAAATATTAAAGACCTTTTTTTGGGGCCATGTAATCAACCATCCATGTCTTTTCACTTCTGCTTTTGTACCTCTACAAGGCTACACCCACCCCAAGTTATGTGAGTGTCTCCTGGAGGGGTAGCAAGGCTGGACTGAAGAAGAGACAAAGCTGCCAGGTGTATTTCCAGAGGTTCCTTCAGGGCCTAAGCCCAAGGGAGATTTGCTGGTAAGTCTGTTTGCGTGAGTCTTGCTCCACTCTGACAGCCTCTAAGTGTTTAAACCACAATTAGAGCAGGTAGCGCACAGAAGCTGAACCCATATCTAGAATGGCTCTATGGAGAGCCATTAACAACTGGGCAAAGGTGACAGCTGAGGCTGTCTTTACTGAAAAAATAAACTGTGAATGCGGAGCAAGCATTAGACATGAAACCAGTCCCTGTAGGCAAAACAGCTCTTCCAATTATATCCTGTGGTTTCCTTCTTTCCATTTTATATTGACTGAAATCAAAATCAATGGAGACTGACGACAATTATTACGTGATTTGCAATTAGTCCTGTTCATCTATAATGGATCATAAACTCCTTTACTCTGATATGCACATTTCTGCTAAAAGTAGCTTGGCAGTTCAACAGGAAGCGACATTAGTGAGAAAATAGGAAAATTTTATTTTGCCTTTATTGATTTTGTATGTGTTGATATACTACTTAACGCTTCTTCCCAAACAATAAATTTAATGCTGCAGCACATCTAAAAGCTTCAAAGTAGTCATTTCCATATTAGCAAGTCTGTCCTTCAGAGATGTAAGAAATGGCATTGTAGGACCTGAGGAGGAGAATGCCAGTTAACAATTTGCCAGTAGATGTCTCTGCTAAACACACTGAAGGGAAAATACTCAGCTTGAAACTTCAGTGAAATGCAAGTGGTATTTGCATACCTCAGCTGAAGAGAAGGGTAGAACCAACTAGGTCATTAGTCCTTTCTGAAGGCTACTTTTACATAGTCACAATAAAAATGACATTTACTTAAAACTCGGTGACTCCCAACTTATTTAAATATTGAATTTGTCTCCTGATATTATCTCACTGAGTAAGGAGACTCAAGAAAGGCTAAGCTTATACCTTAATATTCTTGACAGAAATGATGAGCGAAGAGTCTTTGGGAAAAATATTTTTATCATTTAAATCCTACCTCTTGTGAAAACAAGCAGCCCTTCCTACCCCCAAAAGAGAACTTTTTTATTAAATATTTTTTTCCTCAACTGAAAAAAACATTATATGGAAAAATGATTTTTTAGTCTTAGGCTGAAATAGTTATACCCCTGATGGAAAATATTCAGAGGTTCTTATATTTTCTTTACATCTATATGTTATTTGGCAATGGTCTTATTTGCAAAAGCACAGCTTCTAAGCAAAGAAACTAATATTAGTTTCTCATAATTGGCACTTGCCGTTAACATACAGCATGATTTTCTGATTAATAATGAAAAAAAATATCTCAAAAGGCAAAAGATCAGCTGGAAAAGTATCTGCTTAAAATACACACACATAATTAGGAGAGGACGTCAAACAGACTTGATTACATATTTCATTGGTTTGTGTCAAAGAGTGTGAAGCATTTGACTTAACTCCAGGGTGACTTCAAGAGGATTTACTCTGTCTAGTGTTTGTGATTAGCACCATATAATCTGGATCTGCTGAACAAGTAGAGTTTTACACGATATGCAAATTTCATTTTGCTTTAATTTAGCCCCTTTGGATTTAGCATAAAATCTCTGTGTTGCATGAAGGGCTGAAACAGCTGGATCCAGTTAGCTAGGAAATTAAAAATGTACTAAATGAAATAAGGTAATCCTTGCCATGGTAGTCAGCACACACTCAAGTGGGACCCTGAGATCTCTGAGGGATGGCTGAAGTGAGCACTCCTAACACCAGCCAGACGGTTTCCACAAATGCCAAAATACTGATCCTTCTCTAGTACCAGTGTATTCTAGTTTTCATAAAACTGAATTATTTCACCACCATGTCAAGGTTCATTTTCCAGGTGCATGTTAATAGGAAAATTGTTCACCTTATCCATAAAGGAAACTAGTATCCACTAGGTAACATTTTATTTCCTTGTTAGCATATCAAGATGTGGCAAAACAAAAAAAACAACAGAAAAAACCCACAAAACAAAACAAAAAAAAAAAGGCAAAACATTACCCTGTTTAAAATTAATTCATTTGTAATTTTATTTGCCATTTCCCTTCCAGGATTTAGTTGGAACTATGCAGAGACAATTCTTGAATATTTCATATGCACATTTTAAAAATACAGCTGAACAAGATTCTTTTTTTCCTCCATTTCAAAAGGGTATTTTAAGAATATCAAGGTCCCTCACCTAATCAATCACTTGAGGCATCAAAAAGTCTTTGGAAGGTCTGTACCCAAGTCTAAAAGCTGTCACTTCTGTTCTCCTTTGAAAAAGACGGTTTCACACCTTTATCTCTTAGCAGTGATAATGACAACTTTGTAATGAAAATGACAAGTCTTTCAGGTCCTAACTATATCTGACACAGAACGATCTTGGGAAAATGTTATTACAGACAGAAAGTGCTTCTTCTCCAAGATATCCTTTGGCCATATGTAGGCAATGCTGCATCATTGTAGGAATGAGCAGAACTCAGTCTGATCACACTTGACTGCTGTTAATACTCCTATAGCCTTTATTAAGACCCAGTCTTACAGTCATTGTCTCTTAATGGAGGGTACAACAATTTCGCCCACTTTATTTCCTGAAAGTGATGGATTTCACCATGGCTAACTTGGGCAGAACTGGGAGCAGATTCTGTGTCTACAGCATAAAAACTAGCCCCCATTTATTAATCCAAACTTGCCATCCAAACACATTGTATGTGCTTGGCTGTACTTCGAGGCAGTTGCACAAGACTGCCTCACCTCCTTGCTCATTTTTTAATACCGGCTCTGTAATTGTTTTAATTTCATCCATAGCCATTAGTAAGTGCGTGCTCAGTTGAGCATGTTCTTCCTAATAAATTAACCACAGTTTCAGCAATGGTTTCTTTCGATGCAAAAGAACCAACTGAGCTTTCTTTCCTCCTAATCTGCTGTGAGCAGTCAATTGAAAATGAAAACCACCACAGACTTCTGAAATCAGCTGTACACACACATTCTTTATATATGACAACTTTTACCCTAACAGGCAGCTTTTCACACTGGAGACAGAACTTTTTTTTGCCTTTGCAGGACAGTTTGCTGTCAGACTGTGAGCCTTTTCCCCTCAGAGAAAGCAACCTCTACCTGAATAAACCTGGATTTGAAGCATGAAATGTATGTTCGAAATCAGAAATCACTCCTAGAGTAATGGACAGAAGAAGGTTTCACAAATAGAAAACCTCACTTCATGCTCTTCAGGGCTCTTCCAGATCATTTCCTGTTACGCTTTACTGGTTTGTTTCAGACACAGGAAATGTAGAACCTACCCTGCTCAAAGAAGCTGCAGATCTAAGGGAAGCAAAAAAAAAAAAAATCCCAAAACACTATTTCCACCTTAATTAATCTGCCAGTTCAGCTTTCTAGTCCCAAAGGGATTATTAGCAGGAAAGTTATACAAAATTAAAGAAATGCCCTATGCCACACTAAGCTAATCATCTAAGCTCCTTTAATAGACAAAGAAAAGAGCTGCTATTGCTGGCAGTAATGCCTCTCATTCTAAATTTAAAAAAATTCAGAGGGATCAGGTTGGTGAAGTCACTGTCTGTTCCACTGATTTCAGTGGGAATCAAAATGGTGTTTCAGACATCAGTGTTGACAGCAAGATAAGGTAAATGCCATCTAGAGGTTAAATGCAGATCTGAAAACATATTTGGTTACCTAACTCTCTGTTCCCCTTAAGATTAGTATTTATGTGATTTAATAAATGTCAAGTAAATGTTGTGGCCAAGGTGAGGAAGTCAAGTATCCCAATTCCTCGCCCAGCTCCCTGGCTTTTCATGGCCCCATGACTTCAATGGAAGCATTTAGCACTTAGCAGTGTCCACACAGATGAGGTCCTCACAGTGAAACACAATCTCGTGTTGCAAATCTGAAAGGGAATAAATGCAGGTAATTCCTCTGTAGAGGTTCTGACTCATCAGTAGGTCATGGCTGAGTTTTACAGCAACCATCTGATGTAAGGCAGGAAAACCACCTTTCTTATATAACCCTACATGTAGAAAGAAAGATACACACACTTGCAAAATATTCAGACTGTACAGTTGGTGTTCACATTAATGAATCCCCAAAGCCATTAAAATTATGAATGAAAGCAGCACTAAGGATGAAAGCACTAAAACACACAAGTATCACACCCATGGTCCAAGTTTAGGTGATGTGACCAGACAAGAGTAGGATGAAACCACAAACTCTGCACAAAAAAAATTCCAGTACTCCCTGACAATCTTATTTATGACAACATTTTTTTTCCTGGCCCCTAAAGTGGATGACTTACATAACCTTAAATGTTTAAACACAACACACATGAGAATCTGTGCAGTCACATTAAATGCGGGCTGCCAAACATTCCATCACTGACTGCAACCAGTCCTTGATGGAGCAGAGCAAAACACAACAAAAGTTCCAAAGACCAAGTTAAAAAACTAAGTTAGCATTGCCATTTAACATCCTGCACTACATCTTTCTTTTTTTTTTTTTTTTGCAGCAAAATTGTCTTTATAAAAGCCAAAACAACCTTTACTCTCTAACAGCAATTAAACATCTGGTGAATTTAAAAACATCTTTCAATTCACCATTCTTAGGAGACTTAGTCAGCATTTTCAAATGTCTTCCCATACATATTATATTTTCTTCTGAAGTGAATTTATGTTTTCTGAACAGACATTATAGTCAAAGTAAACCTTATAACAATAAGGCACAAATTATATGCCTTGGTTTCATTTTTAAAGCAGACGATAATTTACTGATAAAAATGCATACCATAATCTGCAAGTTTAAAAATCATGTAGATGTAAGACCTCTGGGAATGGTTTAAATACACATGCACATCATTATGCAATTCTGGCAGGAAATATACCTTGTTCTAAATGGAAGCTGAGTCAGATCAAGGATGTATTCAGAGTCAGCAACTGAAGTGTATGTTTCACAACACTGAGTAACACCGAAGCTCTGAGTTACCTTCCGTTAGTGATTTGCCTCCCTACCTTCAATAACTCCACCAGAATAATACAGCACATCCCCAAAGAACTTCAGCAGTGCTTTTATTACATATTAGGACACTATTAATAAAAACTTTGCTTATGTTGCTTGTTTCTACTTCAGGCTATTTCCAACCCAGAATCACTGTTTGTGTTCGGGGAGTGCAAAGCAAGTGCTCCAGTAGCTACAGCAAAGTGAGTTTCAAAAGTGATTCACATTTGACAGTGCATCTCTGACAGCTGAAGAGGAAGAAATATGCATAAAGAGGCTTAAAACAAATCTGCAGTCCTTCTGGATTATGAAGTGCTTCTACAGCATGCAATGGCTTTGCTGTATACAACCAAGTGCTAATAATCTCTGTTCAAAAGGAACACTGGGCCTTTGACAGAAATTAAATAACCTGCAAAACTCCATGTTGTCAATGATATTTAGGGGAGAAAAGGATGGTGAGAGGAAATGGCAACTGCAAATTCCTGAATCTCCTGTTGCATCAGTTGTGCCAGGAACATTCAATGCCTACAAAAATTGAAGAGCAGAGCCCCCAAAACCTTTGTCTCACAGCCAGCACAGAAGAGCCAAGAGACCTGAGAGGGCTGAGCCACCCTTCATATCAGCTTTGAAAAGCTGACACATAAAAATGCACTTTATGATGGAAAAATCCAAACATGACCGTAGTTGTGCCACATTCTAACATTACCTTTGAGCAGCTTGTTTCATTTCCCTTCTTTATGATTAAATTCTAATTAACAAAAACACATCACATGGAAATTTTTCTACTTACATGCACATATGTGTAAATATAATCACAAAAGTTTCAGCATGAACATGTTAAAAGTTCCTACTTATCTGGAACAAAAGCTTAATTCATGTTTGGTCATGGATAATGGTCTAGGACCAGCCCAACCTTATGGAAGATTCTTGGATCATGTAGTGATTAAAATCCCTTAGAGAATTCCATTTTTTCATCCGCTATGGATTTCTCCAGACTCTTATATCTGTAAAAGGCAGTGCTGGCACTTCTGCTTTTCAGTGTGGCACTCCAGAGTTTGACTAGAGGTTACTAAAGCACCTAAACTATATCAACAGTGCTGAAGTTTTACAATTCCAGTATTTGCCAAACCCATCTTTTATTTAAGTTTTCAACTTTCTCCTCCATATAGGTTTCTTCTTGTTTGCTCTTTTGGTCTATGTTTTCCCATCTTTCTACATTTTAGCACTGTGGGGAAAAGTGGTTTTAAATTTTTAAAATATAAATGTTCCTAAGTTTTTGATTTTCATTTTTTATGAAAGAATTGTATGTATGAAAATTTGAAGCCAATTCACATTTTTAACAACTGAAAGATCTCAACGCACAATTTTTTCATGCCTCTCTTCTACTGTGTCATCCACTGATATCCACTTCATTCAAATTCAGGGCTGAGTGTTCCTCTCAGTCTAGTATTAAGAGATTTTTCAATTGTTGAGCTAAAATAGGTACCAAAAACAGGTTAAGAGAGATGATAAATGCAGCAGAGGAGGTGTTATCATCACCTCTCACATTGATGCAGGCAATGCTCCTACACATTAAACCAAAGCCCCCTTTACAAGTGAACATGTTTGTTTAAGATTGCACATTTTTGAGAAGCATCCTGTACTACAAGAACATATACTAAAGGCTGGTTACTGACCTCTGGTCTCCATGTAGAGCAACATAAAGTAAAACATCCTTACTTGTTGAGCTTAATCACACTATTGATGTGGATGAAAACTGCTATTGATTTTCACATGAGCAAGACCTGAAGCATCTTACAGAATACTCCTCACACAAGCCTTGCACTGGGAGGAAGAAGAAACCAGAACCCTTCAGATAAATCATGACAATAAACCTCCATAGACACTAGGTGAAATTACACTAACCTGAGAAGTACCTAGCCAACGTCTCTCTGGACTCAGGCAACTTTTACATCGTGATGCACTTTATGACTTCATATAGGAAATCAAAGAGTGCACTGGAGAAGGGAGGTTCAGACACCACACATTAAGTAATACACATACCTGATCAGAAACCCATTTCTGAAAGATCCTTTGTTAACCTGACACATGCCACATGTGGAAGCAAGCCACGGTACAAGCCTGCTGCACAGCCCGTGGTGCAAGCTTCCCTGGCCAGGTGTCATCTCCTGCCCTTTTCAGGGGAGTCCCTGACCCTTGGCAGCACACACACAGAGATTTTGCTTTTGGGGTGCTGGGCCAGACAAGCACCAATCTATCCTGGAGTAAACAGGTACATGAGTATCACCCTTCAAAAACAGGTTCTGTCCTGAAGATCAGCTTGAAGTTTCATTTGGGACTTCAGCGTTAGCTCCACATCAAGGGCTTCAAAGGTTGACTCAAACATTGTGAGTCACTCAGCTGCTTTCTAGAGTTACTTTCCTATTGCATCTTTTTGTATATGAGGCAGATGAGAAGGGCTCCATGTACTCAAGTCTTGCATATCCAGAACAGTCTGGACCCTTTTTTTGTCTTTCAAACCAAGCCAGAATAATCCAATAGGGAGTGTGTGAATAAGCCAGTTACACTGAAGTCTCATCTTCACAATGTTGAACATAGAGAGTAAAACTAGAAAGGAAAACTAATCTAGAGCCATAAAAAATATGATCAGACCTGTGCCCTGAGCATAAATCAAGAACTGCAGTCTTCATTATTAGAGTTATATTAACTGACCTGTGAGTTTTTCCAGAACATCAAATCCATGTTTCAGAGCAATGATATCAAGAAAAGAGACTGTACCATCTTCAAACCTAAAGAATGGAATAAATGAGCACAGTAAATACAACATGCAGCTATGGTACCAATTGTAAATCTATTTTAAGAGTTACTACTTTTATATTCAGTGAGTCTAACTTGCAGAGTGGGAACTCTTCCCTTGGGGATTCATATCCTAGTCTGGTAGTGTCCTGTGAAGGAAAAATATGTTCTTCAAAGCAATAGAGGTTCACATAAACAATTGCTTGCACATAGAAAGGTATAATTTTCTCCTACATAGAGTAACTATGTACCAACCTACATTAAAGTAGTGGTTAACAGTTATGTGTCATGACCTAATGTCACAAGTTACCTTCCGAGAATTTAGGGAATAGGTGAGAAGACAGATGGAGACTTGTGTCCATCCCACCACCCCCCGATGTAATTACACCTAACACAGTTGAGTTAGAAGACTCCAGTAATCTGGTGCAAAGAGGAATCAAAGGGATCACTAACAATTCTTCCTCTGTGTTCTTCTCCTGGAAATTAATTTTTAACTGACCTGCAACAAGAGCATTAAAATTAAACTCTAGCCATGAGGATGCGACATCCAGGGGGACCTGGTGGTCCTTGCAGCTTTCTCAGAAAGATCAGATGGTATCTACATTGAAGAATTAGTGGACAAGGTGGAACATAAGACACACAGTCTTGGTCAAAAATACCTTAACTACACATTTTAGACCAGAAAATAGGGGATTACTCTTTCTTTTTTTTTCTTTTTCTGGATGCATAATTTTTCATTATGCATGTTAAAAGCTTTTGGTGCCACAGTTAAGTATGTCTTGTGAAAAGGCCTAAAAATATCAGATATCAAATTCTTTTTCTTTTTTAAAATAAACATCAATAGAATAACATAATAGCTCCCATTTCTATCATAATTTTTCTTACTTCCTATTTTATTTTTTCTATAGTTATATTTTCCACTGCAAGTGACATCATCAGGTGAAGAACATATTAACCTTCCAAAAATCTTTGGTAAAGGTCCACGCAAAAGAAAAATGCAAGAGTATTGTGTATCTATGATAATACATTCAGCTGCAATGAAAGAAGATAGAGGCAGCAAATAATTATAAACCAAGTGACAAGAGAAAAATGGTGGACTGCTACAAAGATGAATGGTCCAAAAGAAACCACTTATGTTCACCAATTTTAACATAGCATAGGCCAAAGAATCCACCCTAAAAATTTCTGAATCTTGCCTACTAATTATTAATAATTGATCTTGAACTTTAGAGAAGAAATCTTGCTGGTTGTCAGTGATGAAATGTAAAACGGCTATTTGTGATTTGAAGGAGACCTAACACCAGAAATATTTTCACAGAGACCTGTGGACCAGTATCTGGGAGAAGCATGACTCTATCCAAAAGGCCATAAAAATGTGGGAGGATGAGGAAGAAAAGATAAGGCAGAGGCTAACAGTTGTTTTGGAATTGAATACAGAAACCTTTTGCACTGGTTGCAGAAAAGGTCACAGCGGTCCCACATGTCTGCCAAGGAGAGATTACAGAGAGGATCTGTGAGGGGGAGCTGACCTGCTCTGCTCAGTTACTCACAGTGACCAGCAAAGCAAACAAAACACTGGGAACTGGACCAGAGCAGAGACACTGGCACTGAGCCCATCAAGGAGACTGCACAATCCCCAACAATTTTATTACTATAATAGAAAAGCTCTTGAAAGGGCAACAAAGGTGCCAGCCTTTGCTGACTGCAGATTTAGTGAACACCTGGTGTGCCACTTCATGTCAAAATTTTCAGGAATAATGTATAAACTCTGATATTCAGCACATTAAGCCTTAAGTGCTACAGCAATAGTGCTATGGCAAAACATGATGCTATGAAGGGCAGCTATTCCCTTCTTGGGACACAAAGAGCTCTCCCTCAGAATATTTAACAGTATTTAATATTGAGAGAAAACATGCTCCTTGAATTGCAAAACACTGGCTTCAATGGTTATTTTTCTGATGCTTCAAATAAACTGTTTCCCCACTCAGTGGCATTTGCAGTGTTAGAATAACCAGTTCAGGATGAAGTTCATTTGAATGCTGGTCTAGAAGCCACTTCCTGAAGTAATCAAGATTTTGCAGCTGATGATGTATAAAGGATACTTACAAAGGCTAATACTGCAGAATACCAACCCAAGAAACAAGAAGCTTACCTCTCTTATCTAGTTTTTATTATAATTGATCTCACTTAATCACATCTGGGATGAGCTCAGTTGCTTAGCTGATTGTGTTTGTGAAGTGCTAATAGCATTTCACATCCAATTGTTATCTGACAAACTGGCTAAGCAACTCGTGGCATAACAAAGAACACCGCAGCACGCCTAAAATCTATGCAGGAGTTATGAAGCTGATGAGCTGCTCTCCCTTTCCAAGTCACACACAAACTCTGCTTTTAGAAGCAAAAATTTTTGAGTCACAAGAGAAAACTGTTGCTTTACAGTGAGCAGTACTGCCTTTAGGATCTTCCTGGGGATGGAGATGGGCTAGTCTTTCTTTGAATCTTTATTCAGCTAGTTGTTACAACACTTCTCTGTTACACTTCTGCATATAAATGCTATTTTCTAAAGTCACCTTCCCACACTTCAGGGGAACTGGAACACAGAAGGAAACTATGACATCTTGGGCAGCTTCAATTCATCCTGCCCTTAGCCAGGTCACCTTTACACAGAAATATGATAACAAGAATTCTGGCCTGGACAGATGTGATTGGAAATAAAGTGCTGAAGGGCTAAAAAAACCCCATCATGTTTGAAAACAGGACTTCGAGGAAATTTGGTGGAAGGCAAAAATATTACCCTGGAGTTGGACAGCATTGACTTAAGTCAAGACTCTGGAAATCCCCTCAAGATCAATCAACCAATGCTGAGGTGGTGAAATACCTCTCATAATAAAAGCTATTCTGCATATAAAAAGTATACAATGCATGGCTTTTATGTATTTTGGGTGGAAGCATCTGCTGCTGGATTGGGAATGCTGACTTGTTTAGCAGGCAGATGAGTGATTGAATTGTTTGACGGTTTGCCTTTTTTTCGGTTTTGTTTTCATTTCAATTTATTTGTCAAGACAGTTAATCTAGATATACAGACACTGTGCATAGAAACACAGATTCATAGAATATCACATTAGAGGGAACCTCAAGAATCATCTGGTCCAATCTTTCTTGGCAAAAGCATGGTCTAGACAAGATGGCACAACATATTGTGCAGCTAAATCTTAAAGGTGTGCAATGTTGGGGAGTCTGCCTCTTCCTTGAGGAGATTATTCCAATGGCTGATTGTTTTCATTGGGAATGTCCAGTCAGAATATCTTCAGGAATAACTTGTACCCATTTCCCTCCCTACTTCCCATGTGACTCCTTGAAAAAAGGGAGTTTCCATCTTCTTTGCAGCCACCCTTTAAATACTGGAATAGGGGGATAAGGTTTCCCTTCTAAAATCTAAACCATTTGTCTTGCTAGTCACCTTCAGCATGCCCAGCAGGATCCCAAATTCCACAATGTTGTGATCACTGCAGACAAAGCCATTGCTAACTGAGATATAAACGAAAGGAGTTTTTTCTTGGTTTGCGTGTAGCAAATCCAGCAGTGCCTCTTTCCTAGCTGGCACAGGAAAACATATGTATAAGGAAGTGGTCCTCCACACACTTCTAAAGCTTGACAGATTATATGTTAGCTATTGTTTGTTCTTCCAATAAATGTTTAGGTGGTTGAAGTCACCCATAACAACAGGGTTCTTGGTGATTTGAAGCTTCCTTAGGTGACCCAAATATTGCTTTGTTGGCCTTACTGTCTTGGTTTGGAGGTCAGCAGCAGATGCCTCCTGTACAATCCTCCTTGGAGATGACCCCTGCGATTGTGAGCCAGAGGCACTAGATAACGCTTCCATAATCACTGCACTTGACTTCTGTCCATTCTTCTCTCTTTAACACAGAGTGTGACTCCTCCTCCTCTTCTTCCCTGCCTGTGTTTACAAAAGAACCCTTAACTATCTATTACAATGCTCCACTCACACCAGTTGTGCCACCATGTTTAAGTTATTCCTATGATGTTGTAACTTTCTGGCTAGGCATGGAGCTCCAGTTCCTCCTGTCTGTTTCCCAGGCTGCACGCGCAGATACGTACACATTTGAGGTAGTCAGTGTTCTAGTTCTCACTTTGGGAGGCAGCTAAGGAACATTTCCATATGTGCAATTTCTATCCAGAACACAGGCCAGAGCACTGAAACTTTAATAAAAATCCCATCACAATGTCAAAAATACTCTGCTCATTTGAGAGCATTGCTAAGGCAATGCAAAGTGCACCAAAGGAGCGTGGGGGGAACATCACTGTCAGCCAGCTGCCACTCTCCCTCACACTGGGGTAATGACTCCATTTAGGTCAAATGAACAGAAGTCATTCCTGAGCTTCTAAAGAAGGTAAAAGAGAAAGCAAATCCACAGAGAATCCATATTTCTTGAATAAGCTGCTTTTCTTTTTTTTTTTTTTTTTTTTTTTTTTTTTTTTTTTTTTTTCCCAAAAAGGGGTGCTCCCTNAAGCTTCTTTTTTTTTTTTTTTTTTTTTTTTTTCTTTTTTTTTTCAACACTCCTCAAGAGTGGAGCTGCCCTTTGAAGTGAGGTGTTACATGAGTTTCTTTCATCTTTTCAATTCATTTATTTTCATCTAATTAAAAAGTGCAACAATACAGAGGGGTTCTTGATATGCATTTAAAAGTAGTTCATTCAGATCCTATTTTTCAGCTCTTAGAGATACTCCATATCACCACCACATAAAACAACTGTCCTGGCAAATTCTATTTTAACATTTTATACATTTTTGTGTTTATTCTAAAGTGACATTTTCTAGAATTTTAACAGCACCAAGGGTATACAGTATCAAGCTCATGGCTGTAGGAACAGACTGTTTTCAATCATATTCATGTTCTTAGGTTAGTAATTGCCATCTCTGATATTAGCAGGGGAACAGATTTTAATTGGTCTCACTGCTTTCCAACATCAAAACCCAACATTTGCAGAAGGAGCTATTTTTGTTATGCTTTTCCTTAATTCAAAATATATCATTACTAGGCTACAAAATCTTTAGGGCCCTGTTCTGCTCTTTAGAACTTTTATCAACTCCTCATGAGACAAAGTCCTCAGGTCCTTTTCCAGGGTATTTGTGTATCTCCAGAGGACATGATTCCCTTTGACTGGCTTCGTCTCCCACAGATGATACTCTTAATTTTTAGCAATTTTCTAGATGACCACTTTCTTAACTAGGGGAAATCCTGGTCGCATTAACACCAAGAGCTGAACTTTAAGGCATCTCCCAAGACCAAGCATTTGTCTGTGGGCCTTTTGATCCTTTTCTAGTAAAACCTTTGGAACACAATATGATCCACAGACGACTAACCTCAGGTACACACTCCATTTGGAATAAATATCATTGTTTCACATGGTGAAACGCCATTGAAGCAAGCAAATAAAATAAGGAGATAGCCTGTTGTAAGAGACACATATGCTACCATTAAACCATTCTTCCATAATTATTTAACATTTGTGTAATTGCCTGCACAGGAGCTTACTACAGAAAGCCAAGAATTTAAATGGTAGGAGGGCAGTAATAAATGTTAGACCACTGAATAATACACCTACTCTCACCACTTCAGCAACTCCTTTTTACCTCTGTTAGTGGCACATTACACAGTCATGAACAGTGATTGTTTCTCAATGAAAGGAGATCCAGTGCCCTAAAACCAGCCACTTGTGGAGGAGAAAATTGAATTAATAAATCAATCCATTTTTATTTCTCAAATGTCTCCGTGCATCTCTCCCTTATGTACAATTTGATGAACTCTTAGCTGGTAACTTTGCTCACTATATGTATCTAGAAAGTCTTCCCCATTTGCACTGAAAAGATTAGCAATCCTTAAGCCTGTTACTCAAATTGGTTTGAATGACACATTTTGATTTTGTAGATTATCAGCTCCTCAGAGCTCTGAAAGAATGAATAAATTAGATCTCAGAGATAACATACTCCCCCCACCAACCCCTACGAGGACCCTTCAAAGTAAAATAATGACAAATAACTTTTTTTTTTCCCCCCCGCTAGAAATCACTGGTCACAAAACAACCAATGCACTGCATGTCACAGGCCAGAAGTTCCTTTCCAAATTCACAAAATAGGCTAATGTATTTTCATTGCATTGCTGTGGCAGAGGGGGAGAAACAAAAATAATCTTTCTCTTTTAAATTCCATTATACAAAGGGATATTTCCTTGAGGTATATTAAATTTAAGTCTTTAGGAACATGAGGCCTGCTGGTTAACTACCCTCAAAGAATAATATGTTCAACTATCAGCTAGTTAGCTTGCAATTTATACTCATTCATCTTAACTTGTAACTTATTAATGTCAACAAGAACCCCATTAAGGTGCAATTCAGTGTGAGCAAGCGTATTGCAAATGATTTCTGTATCTGTCTGAGTATTTAACACTTGATATGTATTATACTCCCATGATTATATATCAATAATCCAAATGTTCACACCTCCGCTTCCCATGGGAAAGTAATATCCACATATAACCCCAAGTAATAGTTAAAGTGAGCAATTTGCAAAGTGTATTTGCATAAACTGTTCACTGATCAGTTATGAGTAATGAATGATTAATAAAAATTCAAAGCCCTTTCTTTGATTTTCTCCTTAGGAGGAAGGAAAGGATGAAAGACATTCTGGAAGTAAATTTTTCATAGGCAAGAATCTGACCAGCTGTAATCATTTTTCTATGTTCAGTACAAACAGATTTGTTTATTTCAGCATGAAGATTGAGATATAATCTTTCATCCTTAAACAGGTACATTTGGGGATAAAGAATAACTTTGTAATTAACTGCTAAAGATTTAAATTGAAATATCAGTTTAAAAATTGGCAGACAAAAAAGGATCCACTTGAACATTAATTCAGTCTTAAAAACCTACACCTAAAAGTACCACTGTCTAATCGTGTGTGCCAGAGAGGCAGGCCCAGAGCAGTGACCTTGGATAAGGTTAGCAGTAACTTAGCATCAGATAATGGAGAAAAATCCCTATGAGTGATTTCCACTGGGTGGTCTCCGTTCTACACAGAGGTTTGTGCCTCAAAGAAGGGCTTGCTGCAATGCATTGAACTTTATTTTCGCTACAGATAAAAATAAATTCAGCAAGACTTCTGAGCATTTTATTTCCCCAATTTAGGGAGGTGGGGGGGGGAGTGTGTGTGAAAAGACTTCTCTGATGTCATCCAAAAAGATTATTTTTCTGGCAAAAGAATTCTTTCCAGAGATAATTTTCAGAGGCAATGTATACCCAAGATTAGCAGAATGCATTGGATGCATTGGGAACTGGGAATTAGGACCATCGTGTTAAACCACTCTGTGTTGAGCCACTGTTTGGGAAAGATGTGCTCTTCTTTCATGGCAACCCAAAAGTGAACTTAAAGAACTTCAAACGTTGTTACTGTCTGTAAGACAGAGGCCCAATGTGTGCTCATGAATGTGAGGGACCTGGACAGGCCAGTTGTATAAGATTTAAGAGGGCGAAGTGCTGAGTTCTGTGCTGGGGTCACAACAAACCCAGGAAGTGCTACAGGCTGGGGACAGAGTGGCTGGAAAGCTGCCTGGTGGAAAAGGGAGCGAGCTGGGATTGTTTAGTCAGGAGAAAAGGAGGTTTTGGGGGAACATCATTGCTCTTAACAATTTATCTGAAAGGAGGTAGTGGCCAGCTGGGGGTTAAGTCTCCTCCCAAGTAACAAATGATAGGACAAGAGGAAACAGCCTCAAGTTGCAAAATATCCAGTTTAGACTGGATATCAGGAAAAATCTCTTACCGGAATGCGTTGTCAAGCTTTGACATAGGCTGCTCAGGGAAGTGGTGAAGTCACCATCCCTGGTATTGAAAAGCTGTGTAGAAGTGGCACTGAGTGACATGGTTCAGTGGTGGACTTGGAGGTGCCCGACCAACTCAGATAAAGTACAAGCAGGAAATAATTTTCATTTTTATAAAATGGGAAGAGTGTTAAGTGGATTTCAGAAGCTTTCATGCATGTGCTAAATATTTCACAGGTCTCATAAAGAATAGAATTTTATCAGTGTTTTTGTATTTTACTTCTGATGTAAACGTGGATGTATGTGAAACTATTGTAGCTGGTGGCATACACCAACTACAAGTAGTAACAAGTGAGCACTAAGCAGCTAAATTCAGTTTAATGTATGATATATGTAGAAACAACACTGTGTAGCCAGAAAGGCTGTCAGCTCGACAGAACTGGAATTATTAAATTGCTTTTATGAAACAGCTTAGGTACAGAATAAGGTCTTATTAGCTAGTTTGCATGTTGAGACCTTTGTGATAACAGTAAAATCACCGAAGAAGAATGGAACAAGACAAATACAAGGAAGATTTCAGCTAATAAAACATTCTAAGGTATATGAGCAGCCTTTTTATGTCTAGGGGATACAATCAACTAAGACTTTCACAAGGAAAAACCCCCACTGCTTCTGCACCTCTCTCATGCTTAAAAACAAATAAATTGTATAGTAAGGTCTCCTACACCAAATCAGGTGCATCCTGGTAACTACCTGCTTTAATGTAAGTTATTCTTCCACCTTGGGACTATAATATGCCAATTTCTTCCAATGCTTTTCTTACTTTTCAGCATTTTTGTGAGGCTTGCTAATACTTTATGCTGTCCTGTGAGGTCAACAGGTAGTACCTCAGTGATGAAGACTGTGGGAAGTTGAAGAAGTAAGCAACTTTTCTTTCCAAGGACCAACTCAGACAGATTTTCCAAGCATGGACTGGGTATTGGGAGCTACCAAATTTCCAGAAAACTGAATTCACAGGAGTTATACTGAATTAGCAAGTACTCCTAATTTCTCACTATTTTAAGTAGTTTTCAGTTTATACTGCAGAAAGCCAAGAGTCCTTTCCATGGAACTGCCTCTCCTCTTTAACAGGAGTGCAGTGATGGAGAATTTGATGCAATTTCATGTGCTCATATAATCAAAGTTGTCCTGGACCTGCATTGATAAGATCAGTAACTGGAGGAAGTTCTGGAAACCCTCCAGTTATCCTAATCCAGAAGAAAGGATCATCTGAAGTAACACTTCCTTCAAGAAGTCAGGAAAATGCTGGCACATTGCCAGGCATTGCTGATGCTTGAAGTAGGGAGCACAGATGACTCCTGTCCCTGGCTTTGACAGAAAAGAGCATGAGTCATGTAGCTGAGGAAACAACAGGGTAAAGGGACAGCAGAGGGTTAGGAGTGTGTGCATCAATAGAGAAATAAAAAACTTAATATTCATAGAAGCACTTGTTCTGTAAGCAATATCATCCCAGCTATCAGCCAAATAGAAAACAGGATAATGAGTGGGTGGAAAAAGCAGAGACGTTTCTATGCTAAGACAAAGTACGTGGGCTAAAAAAATGTAAGGATTAGAGCCACTCTAGGACACTACCTTATTAGTATATGATAAACAATCACAAATAATGCTAAAGAAAACATATAAATACAGTAGAGACAGTGGTGAAGAAAACTGAAATGTTTTAAATTGAAGTGCCTTTGATGAGATGTTCAAAACAAGAAGGATTAGTTGCTAAGATTCTGCTATAGGCCATATAGCTATGCAAGGAAAAAAAAATTTGGGTCCAACAGATACTTTTCTATCACTCTCACAGAAATAAATATGACTTCAACTTTTCTTCAAACAAAACCAAGATAAAGGAAATGGTTGGGTTCAATTAACGCTCATTATCAGAGATAAACCAAAACAAAACCTGTGACAAATAAAATAATTACCTGAAAAATGGCTTTTACAAACAGTTGTACAATACACAATGGGAGACTTTGACTGATTGAAACCCTGGTCAGAGGAATTACAGGTTTATGTATCACAGATGGATAAGCAATCTCAAATGAGATTTTGAATGTGACTGGGGCAAAATGAAACATTAACAAAGTTACGTGGCCTGGAAAACTGAACTGAAATCATCAAATACTTAGATAAAGAGGAGACTTAAAATTACTTGAAGTTGAGGTTAAAAAATATATGGAATTTGCATCCCAAAAGGATGAAAGATATAAAGAAAATGAACTTTTAGAGAAAGCCTCCAGTAATCACCTGCACTAAAAAAAACCTGCTCTTATGAGAAATGTTAGTACTTCTTAATGATGACATGAAGTCAAAAAAAGTGCTGCTCAGGGAAGGAAGCTACTGTTGGAAAGACAGAAAGCACAGGGATAAGGTGAGAATTCCTAGGAGCCAAGCCCTGACAAAACAAATCAAACTGAACAGTAAACTATTCTTTATATACAAACAACGGAAAATATTAAGGATGTATAATAAGATATAAATACAGCAACAACATCAACAAAAAAAAAGGAATGTAAATTAAAAGAAAAGGATTATGATTGTTATTCAAGAAGCAAAGAGCTGGTGGAAAAGTCTGAAAACTACCTGAGTACTTGGATTCAGATTTTAAAAAGGACTGATGAAAAAATAGGTCAGGAGAGGGTGACTCACAGCTGAAAGTGTGTGGAAAGTATCAAAATCTGAAGTTGTTGCAACTGGTGTGGAAACTAATTTTAAAGGTTTTAATGCAGTTGAACACAGACAGATAGATGAACTATGTCCCAGAACTGTAAGAAATTGACATGAAAAACTCCCTAAGCCAAGTAACACAGGCTAGTAAGCAAATTTTCCAAATCAAGAATGGAAAACAGAAAACATAGTATTTCTACTGAAGAAAGGGAAACAGAGTTATTCAGGGAACAACATATCTGTTAGCTTGAACCCAGTGTTATGCACATTCTGAATGAAAGCACAAATAAATTAGTAAATGAAAGCATGTTCAAATGCATCATGGATTGTGCCAATGAAAAATCTATTCCAGAGAGGCTGCCATTTTAAAAGCATATTATTTTTCTAGGCAAAGGAAATGCAGAACTAATTTATCTGGATTTCAGTAAAACATTACCTCTAGTGTCTAATGAAGAACTATTATACAACAAAGAATATTAGAACAGTGTTACTGTAGGCCAAGAAATTGTGCTGAAAGGGGTACTATTATGCTTGGAAAAGATTTCCCATTTAATTCCTTGAACACTGGCTTTGGGACAAGTACCTCTTTTAGTAGTTTCAGTAATGATCCTGGCAAATAAGGTAGGAATGTGAAGATAAAATGGGCTGCCGAAGTGAAATCTGGAGACTGTCAGTGCTGGAGATGGGGCTGTATAATGTGGGCAGTAAGAAACAGATAAAGTTGAAAACCCTAAAACCAGAAATGAGATTAAATGCATAATACGCTGTAATGTATGGTAAGTACATCGTCATGCATAAGCCCTATTATGCATTTAGGGATTACTGACATTAACTTCTGCCATGAACTGAAGGACTGTCATCCAAAATATTAGATTTGCCAGTCTATCAGATCAACTATCAGCCATCAGGATGACAAACAGGAAAACATGCTAGGACTTACTGATACAAAAATAAGAACACCATTAATAAAGGTTTGATAAGATTTTCTGTGGCAGGCTGTGGATGATGATGAGAAAAAGGAAAAGTGCATCTTAGAGAAGTGTTCAGTTCAATTAGTATGGAAATTCAAAGCTAAGTAGAATTGCTTGGTAGATCTAAAGATGGAAAAGGTGGGTAATAACCAGCAAAGAAAAACAGCTACAGGACAAAAATGCAGATAAATGACCAAACTGACCACCAAGGTAGTACAGACTGCAAATTGAAAGTTTGTAAACATCTAAGACATGGGATTACAGAACCATTTCCCAACTTTAGGAGCAGGAACAAACCAAAACCAACATATCCTCCTTCCCCTGTGCCAAAGGAATCCCCCTCATTCTGAACACAAGCTCACTATAAAGAGGGGTTTATATAGTGTGGATGTCTTTTACCACAAATAGGTTGATTACATGACCTAGAAGGTTTTTGCCTCCCTCCAAGAATCCAAAAAAAAGAAAATGCCAAAATAGCAACTCCTTTTACTTTCTGAAACTGCTTGTAAAAACATCACAAACGCACAAGTTAGTTACTCTGAGAACCTCTGAAAACCCTGGAGTCATCCCTCTTGATGATTTTTCTGTGACCAAGCAGGTTCCATTTGACATGCAATTAAAGTGACACCATCTTGCTTAACGCGGGTTGTGTAAGAGACTACTGAGACAAGAGCAAAAGAAATTCATGTATTGACAGTTTTTTTTCTAATATATTTGTGTGCAGATTCTACCAGCCTGAGAGTATGGCATACTGACTAGATCCCTATGCTTCTGTAAGGAGGGTCTTTGGTGAGGAACAAATAGATAATTTTATTTAGATTGATCGTCACAGAAGTAAAAGGTGATCTTGACAGCTGTATGATTTTATGAGATAATGTTAACACAGTAAACATGGAAATACCCACCTCCATCAATGTTTCTTTTTTTTCACGTAAGAGTACAAGAAATCTCTCTGCCTCAGTCTTACCAGACACAAAAGAATCATCAAGAGAGAAAAATTGTACAATGACATTGTAATACAAAACACTTATTTCAAAAACTCAACATGCATCAATAGAGCAAGTCATCTATTCCCTCTTATGAATAGAAGCACTTTCAAAATTCAGCTCTCAATGAGTCTATAATTCTCCTAGACAAAAATATATTGAGTTTTTGTAAATACTATAGACAGTGTTGTGGTAAGTATATAAGAAAATGTTTGCATGCAAGTTTCACCAAATTGTACGTGCCACCAAAGAAAAATAGGTATGTTTTTTAGGAAAATACCACTGGAAAAAAAAAAACACTCTCATAGCTCATTTACAACCAGAGACTAAGCAAGGCTGAAATGAACCTACTTCCTCTTCCACTAGTTTGGTTTTTCAGGTACAGCACATAGCTATTTCAGATATGCAGCTAGGTAACTGATGCTTGTAAAATAATAGGCAGTGAAGATATTTGGTGTGAGTAGAAATATCCAATAGGAGAACCAGGTGACATTGCTCCAGATAGAGTACATATTGTTGATAAAATGTACATATCTTCTCTTCAGCCCAGCTAACCACTGGGAATAGTAAAAAGCAGGTAGCTTTGTATGCAGGGAATTCATAATATACAGAGGAAAGTATAATCACACTTGAAACTACTACACAAACAATAAACTACCTTGCTAAAGGAGAGTCTTAAGAAGATAGCAAAGAGAGAAAAAAATCATTCTTGAGTTGCCACGAGCAGTGACTGGGCCAGCAGGGTGCTGTGGTGGTGCACCACAGCACAACGGGAAGCAGCACAAAGCATTGCTGGCCTCAGCTTGGCTGCCAGGTTCCCAGATTCCCCAGCACAAATGAAAAGAGTTTGCACCAGCAGAATGGGAGCTCCCCAAAAGCAGAAAGTTCCACAGTGCAAAATAAATTTCAAATTGGAGAGAAAAGGTACATAGAGCTGTCATTCAAAAATACATTATACAGTTATTAGGGAAATACAGGAAACTTAGTAGTATGAAGGCTGGACAGTATTTGGGTGGTCAGAGGGATCTCTGATTTTAAATTTAGTTCAAGATACTAGTTTTCTATGCAAGACAGCAGAAATCTGGAATGTCATATGCCACCTTAAAATGACACAACCAGTAGATCTCCGAAAAGTTTTACCTTCAAAATGATTATTCACATAATGAATTCCAAATGTATTTCAGATTTTTAATCTCTTAATATATGTAGAAAACCCCATATAAAAACCTAATAAGACTGTCAGCTCATTCAGTATTTTGATATATCAGCTACGCTTTCAGAAGACTTCTTGCCTTCACCCTCCCTTCCCCGTGTATGTTAATGTTTGCTTTACTGGTTATAATTACTGAAAAAAATCCAGTTGAGATTAGATTTCAGTTATAATTAATGACGAATGTGTCAAAGTATTATGATGTTGTTTATCACACTGCTTGCAATGTAATTTAGTGCAATAATACTAAGGCTTGCCATGTGACAGTTATTTAGCATTTAAGTCTTCTTAAGATGCTCTGCAGAGTATCCTGAATGTTAACTATGGAAAGATTATTTTATACAAAAGCAGCTTCAGGCAAAATATAGCGACAACTTGCTAGAGCCCAGCAAAAGCTCTTAAATCTTATGTCATCTACAAGCTGAAACATAATAATTAAATAATCTAGACATGTTGTAAAGCTAATGAGAAATCCAAAGGATAAAATTAAAAATTGACATTAATAGGGCAGCTTAACCATATGAGGGAATAAACAGTCTTTATTCTTTCTGGTACAATTTCTGAAGAGATATATTTCTTTTCAATGTGTACATACACACAAAAAGATTGAAACCTCAGATCCTGGGGGGGGGGAAACTTTGGATGCCAGAGACAGACAGCTCAGGGTATTTTAAGGTAAGTTTTAGCTGTCCTAGTTTGTTGTGTTGAGGTTTTCTTGTTGGCTCATTTTTGTTTTGGTGGGTTTTTTTTCTCTTTGTCACCACTAAATTAATTTTCTTTTATCTGAGACATGGTCCTAAGAATTTTCTACTATCAGGGGGTCCCCATTGTGTATTTACTTCAAAGCTTGTGAATCCTGTCACTGACCTGGGGCCTTTTTCTGCAATGAATGTGCAAGTTTGCCCTGAGGAGCTGTGACCCAGCACAGCACAGAGCTTCTGTACATGACCTCAGATTGAAAAGGAAAGCAGTAGTTTTACATATATTGCCTGTGATGACTAGACAAATGTAATTAATTGCTACATGTTTTTATCAGGAAAATATCAGGCGTGGTGGGAAACAAGAATGTTAATTATTTTTGTAGTTAGCATAGCTAAAAAGAAAAAGTTTTAACATTCAGTCCAAATCTAGAGGTCTGGTTTAAGAAAATCTGTACACATACATAGGAAATCAGTTCACTTGGGGATAATGTTTTCAACTTGTAGCATGCTGAAATCATATATAAAGTTCAAACTTCTCAACAGAATTTGTTTATTTTGTTGTGGTTTCTCACTGTGCCATATAGCATTCTGTGCACATATGACAATGCATATAAAATTTACCAACATGTTGTAATCTCATCCTCCTAAACCCAAACACACTTGAGAGACACCATTCTAGGCTCTGATTAAAAAGCACAGCTCTCCACAAATTCTTCTGAAAAGAAACCTAATGTCAATAGTGCTGGCATTGTTGTAAAAAGAAATCCAAATCATCATTGCTTTAGTATAAACCTACAAATAAATATTTATATTACCTTGCTGACATATGACAATGGCAAAAAATCTGAAATTTCTTTTCACTTGTAACCTATGAAAATAGCTATGTTTTCATAGCAAGCATATTCTCTACTTTTTATGGTATCTAAAAAACTAGTGTAGTTTGTGTTTTCTGGCTAATAGTTTATATTTTTGGGGGAAGGGATATATCTGATAATGCACTATTAAGAACATTATACCTAATGCAATTTTGCATTCACTAATGTTTTTAAAGCTATGTTTGTTATTGGAATTCAGCTCTGCAGATGTGATGTTTAATACAACTTGACTAATGTATTTGTTCAATTAAACAACATAGCATCTATTAAAATTCTGGTGTTCAAACTCACCAGAGCCGTTTCAAAGGCTCCTTTGAGAAAACCAGAATAAATTAGTGAGATAAGTGGAAGATTTTTGAGAGGTACAACACTTGATATTGGCACATTCATCATCAAAACAAAACTTGGGAAATTTTATGCTATGCAAAAAGAATCAGCATTTTTTACCACCTTCTTTTAACATAATAATAAATACCAGTGATGGAACTGAGTGAAGATAACACTGACTACCCACAGAGATGGATATTGATTAGAAAGAGAGATCCTGGTAAAATTCGACTCTCAAGAAGCACTTGGCCACAAACCCTGAGAGTCTGGCTACTAATTTAAAGTTAAGCCTTAGGGCTTTTGAATCCTTCTAATGACACTCCTACTAGCTGCAACAAGTTCTATGGAAAAATTTATCATGGACTGTAATCAGAATTTGTGACTCTTTTCCCCTTACTTCCTCCCTCTGCACACGGGCAGATGTCACCAAGAAGAGTGTTTGTGCAGGTAGCCTGAGAAAGAGCACCATGCTGCCTTATTCTGCCTGTAACACCCATGTCCAGAGAGGGAGAAGGTGCCTGGGGAATTTTCTGGAGAGACTGGCAGAGACACATTGCTGGCTACCACCACGAGATGCTCTCACAGAATACTGGTGCCTGTATCCAAGTTCACTGTCCTTTAGAACTTGCACTTTCCCTTGGTCTAACATCTGCTATGCTGCCTTTACTTGCACATTTTCCTCCAAAAGGTTGAAGCTATTTTTTTTAATTTAAAAAAGTAACATTAAAAAGGAAGGTGTTCATTAAAGGTATGGGAGTCATCTTGTCTTCCCTGCTTTTGCGCAGATATATGGCACTTAGTTCAGCTTCCAACCAAGTTAAATCATGCAAGTCATCCACTGATGTGAAGAAATGTGAGTTATTTCAGATTTTTTTCCTATATAACTGTGAGATATAAGTCACCAATGTTTCTCCTGATTAGAATAAATTAGACATTTCCAAACAAGTGCTTATTAGCACATGCTCAGGAACAGATTCAACCATTCAGCTCCTCCAGCTACCTCACACCACTCTGTATGGTGGGTCAGCTCAGTGCTAACCGCCGTGAGCAGGTTATAAATTAATACCTTGTGCTCTTCCACAGACATCTTTCCCATAAAGAGATACTAATGAAATACAAGCAGTGTACATTGACCTAAATGCTACTCTAAGTTTATCTGCATTTACCTCAGCCACTGTTTAAAACCAAATCTTAGTGAAACTCTGACTGACCTTTTTGCATACTCATACAAAAAATAAATACTGCTCTCCTGCTATACAAAGGTGAACTGGCAGACAAGAGCTGCAGTTCCAATTTTGAGATACTAAAATGGGAACTGCATTTGGGTTCTGTTCTCAAGTGCTGAGAGTAGCTACTGTTCTGCCAGCTGACCAGTGCTGGATTTCAGAGTTTAACAAAGGTACTAGTGTTAAACTCATTAAGCACATAACAGCTTGGGGAAAATACAATCTGTGTCCACTTTCAAAATCTATGTTAGCCAGCAAAGATACATATCCTAAATTATAACAAAAAAATTGTCAAAAATTTTGAATTTGATTTAATTGGTTGGAAAAGATCTCTAAGATCATCACATCCAACTGCTAATCCAGCACTGCCATGTATGTCCCTAAGACATACCCCCAAGTGTCACATCCACACACCTTTTGAACACTACCAGGGTAAGTGATCCACCACTTCCCCTGGGCAGCCTATCTCAATGCCCAGCTGAAATTTCAGTGAAAAAATTCTTTCCAATTATTAATCTAAACGTCCTCTGGAGCAACCTGAGGCCATTTCCTCTCATCCTGTTACTTGTTACCTGAGAGAAAGAGACTGAATCACAAGCTATTACTTGTTTAAGGAGCCACTGCACACTGGCAGATTGCAGACTGAATAACAAAGAGCAAACAATCAGCATTGTGTACATGCAGGACACAAAGCTGCACAGAGCGACTGTCTAAAAACAGAATGTCATCTGGAATAGGACAAGAATTCCCTGAAGTGAGTAGAGAAATGAAAATATTTAGTCTCAGAGACTCTGAAAAGCACAAATTAACATGACTGCTTAACATAGGCAAGGAATGCTTAAAGTATCAAGGGACAATTTGAAGGCAGCATGAAGAAGATACCAAATAAATGCATTATAAACAACAACAGCACCACACAGACTCTGCTATATGTAGCCTCTTTTGTCAGCAAAACTCTACCATTTGAGAGACATGTGACCAGGTAACACAGACTTGCTAATATAATTTGAGTGCTTTGACTCAGAAGCAGCAGCAGTGGAAGACCACAGAGCATTTCTTGCCATAAAATGAAAAAATAAATGATCCTCTTTTTTTTCTAGTTGCTTGTCCTCTTTTTCTTTTCAGAAATGAATCCTTCCAAAGCAAGACAATTGTAGGTGCAGTTCTTGTATGTACATACTTGCTCTTAGCAAACAAAGCAAGCTGGCACATCTTAGCTGTTCTATCTCCTCAGGTGTCTTGGTACATACTGATTAGCCTAAGGCTAATATTTATGCTAAATAAGGGCGTAATCCTAAGTAAGTCTCTGCACTGTTCCCTCTCAGAGACAACGGGTCCTCACTCAATGCTGTGGAAGACTGTGCTTCTCTAGAAAAGCATCTGCTATGTTTAGTCAATCCAGCAGTCATAAATCTCTCTCACTGCACAAGTACAAATTAACTATGCTTGCCCAGGTATAAATAATTTATACTTATGGAAGTAGCATTTTTAGGAACAGTCTCTCTAACCTAATGAAGGGTAAACTCCACACACACACACACACACAAAATTTTCATCTAGGAGGCTGTTTTGAAGCTGAACCACCTAAACTGTATTATTTTCTGGTGATAAAACTCTTCTTTCAAAGAAAATACATTGTAAATGACAGAAAAATCCATGTTTACTTCCAACACAGTCAGCTAAAATCTCATTCTTCAACAATGAACACATTATGGCAAGAAGAGGTTAGAGATAAACTAAATTGAATATAGTGTAATTATATATAATTGTAATTGTAATGGTAATTATTTTTCTTAATTTGCATCTTTATCAAATCACTGAGGAAATATTTATAATGTAATTGTTATGCACACTGGCAGAATCATAATTCACACTGTAAATACAGAGCATGCTCTGAAGCTTTTCTTAAGAGTGAAGTATAATCAGGGGATTGCAAAACAAAACCAGAAAAAACAATGGAGTGAAAACAGAATAATGAGTCAATGGTTCCTTAGAATAACCTTACAAGGAAAATCATAAAAATGTAATTCATAAAAAAACCCTGCAAAATAGTCACACTTAGTCTGAATTTTCTACCCATGCAGGGCTTCTGCAAACAGGATTATTACTGATGCATCATATATATGCCAAGGAGGTCTTATTCTCTTAGGATGCTGCTAAAAGGAAATGCTGAAAGGGAGAAGACAAACTTTGAACTTTTCAGTCATAAAGAAATCCTCATTTTAAATGGTAATCAAATTGCCAAGATCAAAAGGATTCAGGGTTTTATCACTCTGTTGACTATATTTTTCCTGCAAGCAGGGAAGTAATTGAAATAGAAAATATTAAGATAGAATGCTGGCAATAGTACAAGGTAACACTGTCTTCTCGGATCTGCTGAGTGACTGCAAGATGACCCAGGAAGGACCTCAGCTTCCAAATCTAATTGGGGCTGTAGATATATACATCATTAAAGAAATAAAGAAAACATGATAGACACCATGACTTCCTGATTTTCAGCTGCCTGAGGTTGCAAAACCAAGTTCATCTTTGAATGTAAGATGGTGTCTAAAACCAAGTATATGGAAATCAAAAAAACCAAAAATAATAGATCTAAATACTACTGCTAGCTATTTATTTTTCTTCCTTTTAGGATTAGGGTGTATTCAGCAGTATCTTATAAAGGAGATTATCTTTCTTTTACTGCGCAATTTAGCTTAAGTCATACAAAGAGTGTTTTAAAGGATTTTTTTCTTCAAACTGAAACAGATGCCAAAGATATTTTCCCCTATGGAAAACTGAAAAATGGTACTGTTACTGCTTTACTTTTTTCCTGCAGATCAGTAATGCATATAGTGATTATATCACCATGGGTTGTCAAATCACTGTGGTATATAAAGCCATAAAGTCTCTGTTGCAATTGATAACTATACGTTCCAGTACAAATGAAGTTATACTGCTCTTTCTGTCAAATTTAAGAACCAGATTAATAAGGCTGTTCCACAGAAATTAAACATCGTTAGAATTCTGGTTTTGACTTGGAGAGAAATGGACAAGGAGCAGAAGATAAGCGTCTGGATGTCTGTGTATTTTCAGTGGAGCACCAGCAAACACTGCATGATTTAATGGTGTCTAAAGCTTGTAATGCAAGTTTTATAAAAAGAGGTAAACAGATTTCCCAGCTGTAGTGGCTGGTCCCATAAATAAGATTACTCAAACTCACAAGCCTTGTCTCACTTGCATTTTAGACATTGTGACTACAACAACTCCCATGTCCTTAGAGTCTCAGGTGCAAGAATTTGGCTGCACACTTCTGATTAGAGCACTATGCACTACCTGGATTATAGAAACAGGCTTAAAACCTGCTCTTCCACTTTAGGAAAGAGATGCGTTCAATGTTTGGGTTTTCCCTCTTCCCTAAATGAAAACTCTGTATTGGAGGATTTTTCATGTACTTAGCTTTAGAATAGAAACTGAACAGACACAAGAACAATTCTGCATTAATATTTAAATAATCTCATATTAATGCTTAAAAAATAGCAGTGTATGCCTGGAAAGTTAGCTGTTTGAAATGAAGTGATTAATCAGCTATTATTACAGGCAGAGTTAAGATTTCACATTATTTATTCTCAGGGCAGCATCCCTCAGACTTTCTGGATCACAAAGAGCCCTAAAAGCATCAAGCTACTACCAGTTTACAGTTGATATGCTAATGATTTCTTTAACATCAAGTTATTTTTGATGTTTTCAAACCTTTATTCTATAGCTGTTATCAACAGGCATCTCAGCACAGCCCAGAGAAAAGGTGAGTAGGAGATTTGGCTTCTGTTTTATTTTACCTTCTGTTCTGTTTTTACCTCCTCTGACAGTGCACACTTGATCTTGTTTGCCAGGTCACTGCCTCAGACACAGCTTGGCCAGACAGAATTCAATGGCAAAGGATGTAAGATAAGGCTTATGCACAGAACCATGTGGAATTGAGAAATTAACCTGTCACAAGACAGAGGGTCCCATTTCTCTGTTACTCTGAGTATCAGCTACAGTCTTGGCCCTCTGGTAGTCTTGGAAGAACAATGAGTTCTGAATGTAAGATAGAGGAACAAATATTTGTCATGCAATATGCTGCATCCATCCCTATGGCTTAGACTTTCTTTGCAAGTAGTTCCATGAAAAAGCTAGTGGCATGCTCTCCTTGTTTGTGTGCACATAGTTTTCCTTTCCATACGTGTCATTTGCACCTGGAAAAAGAGTTAGTGCAATTTTCAGATATAAATACAGTGAGCATTCTTCCTCCACCTCCTTCAGGACATCCACACAAAGGCAAGGTCCACAGGCTTGTCAAGTATTTTCACATCTTTTGATAGGCCATTATGGATTTTAAAAGTCTCTGAATGAACCTCACATGATATTTAACAATGGTTAGGTTTTCTTTGATAAATTCTTTGTGTACTTGAGAAAAAAATAATTCAGAAATGTTAAATTAATGGATTATTAACCATTAGCTTGGGAAAGCAGCAGAGATAAGAAAAGTTTACTTAAATAAGATGTTCTGCTGAGAATTATTATTATTGTATAAATTTCTAACATTCCTCCAGCCATTTAAACAACAGAGAGATCTACATTTAAAGGTAGATCTCCTTGGTTGTTATTACTGCTTCATTAGGTACAAAATGGCTTCAAGATTCACATTCCCACCTTTAGATAATAATTTAATAAACCACGCTAGGATAAGAAATCTTTATCTTTGCTTCACAATTCTGATTGTCAAGAATTTGTGTTCATCAGACAGGAAGGGAGATTAAATGAGAATTTATTCCATACACCCTGCAGGGGAGAAGTTTGTGTAAATTTACATTTTCATGCATGGGGTAAAAGGAAATAAACCCTATATTTGCTATACTTTAACTGTAGTTATACTCTAAGTTTGATTTGTCAAATAATCTGTATTTCTGAAAAATTCATATAGTTATCTTAGAGGGTGCACATCCTCTAAGGTGTGCATAGTATTGCATTAAGGATTTGGTGACAGCGTTAATAGTGTGAAGGTATTAGAGAAATTTTTTAAGGAACACAAAAAATTAATATATCTACATTCCTATGCATAGTTCAAATGAGTGAAGCTGCAGGTGTGTTTATGTTGTGGACATTATTCTTCATATGTTTTATTCCATAATAGAAAGATTTACAGAAAATATTTAGGATGTCTGCTACAAACTGGCACACTAACAATTTCGAAGACCATTCTCCTTCACCAAGAGAAGACAAGTACAATTTGATTAACAATTTTATAGAAGGTGAACACATTCATTTGTCTTCACACATGACTTCTTGGCTGAAGATAAAATTTTACAACAATTTCATTCATAAGCTTTGCCTGTGCTCTATTGTGGACTTACATATGAATCAGGGAATAGAAGATTTAAAAGTTAGAAATGAAGTTAGTAAGATAAAAGTAGTATATTTTGATTGAGGAATTTAACAAGAGGACTAGAAGAAGCTAGAGGTTTAATTATTAGCAGATGAGTAGAATTGGAGTTGCTAGAGCAAAGACAATGTATCATGCATTTGATCCAGTTATGTTTTTTAGAAGCAATACGGAGTATACGTAGTATTGTGAAGAACCAAGAACTGAAAACGCACCTGGCCTCTGAGATAATGGGAACCATGAGAGGAAGCCTGGACCATGACTTGGAGGGTCAAGGAGCCCTGGCAACGGGACAAGGTAAAGAGGAAGACGACTGACTTCATCTTCGGAGGACCACTGACCCATTTCAAGAGACCACCGACCCAATTAAGAAGAGGCACTATGCAGCCGTAATGGACATTCATCTCATTTTAATACAAAACAGGGAGAGGCGGGGCCAGGAAATGAATATGTATAGGCGTTTTTGGGACTTTTATGAATATGTAAGGCTTTTATGGGTATAAAGGCAAGCTAATGTTTTGGGAATTTGCACATGCTTTTGGGAGGATTACCTCACATGTGCCCAGCGCTGCAATAAACATACCACTTTTCAGCTTCAATGAATTGAAGAGTTCCTTTGTCCTGGCACTTTTGTGCATCACATAAGCAACACAAGATAAAGAATGCAAACAAAAAAAATTACAAAGGAACTCAACCTTCTTGAAAATGCAATCATGGTATTAAGGTAAAACTGTCTGCATTTTATCTCATTGTTTAAAACATCCTGAATGCCATGTCCCTTGTCAAGATTTGCTTAGAAACACCACAGCATCTAGTCCTCACTGAAATTTAAAATTGCAGCTTGCACTTCCATGTGTAAAACTCTTTGCAAATCCCACCAGTTGGTATCAGGGAACTGGAAGAGTTACAGCTGCATGAATTTGTTACATGTAGAATGTATACTTAAATGCAGTCAAAGTTTGGAGGGAGGAATTCTTCCAAGGTCATTTGTCTACTGGTGAGTCTACTGTGGTTTCATGTTCTGTATGCCCTTATATATATATTCATATACATAAAATGACAAATTCTTCAGAAAAATCAGGTGCATNTTTCCCGCCCATTTTAAGCTGATGGGTATTTGTAAGACAAAATAACCCAAACGGGGATGGGAGCTCCGAGAACTCATAACACCTGGCTCACAGAGAAATCCCATCAATAGTCCTGCTTATTTTTGTTCTAATTTAAAGTTTAAGTTTATCTGGGTATTTATTTTGAAACTATCCTTCTAAACTAATCCATTATGATAAAACACAAAAAATGTATATACAGAAAACCCAAGACCTAAATATGGTATGACAGGAACAACATCTTTTTTTAATACTGATGAAAACTTCAAATCAATTGCCTTCATTCATATATTGATAGCAGAAAACCCCCAAAAAATATACTTTCTTTTCTAGCAAGGGTTAACTGGGTTCCTGTTACATCAATTTATTGATTTGCTTAAGAGGACAGACTTTGCCAGATCTGTCATTGACTAAATCATCACACCACTTTTTTCCTCCTTAAACTGGTTGTATATTAGTGTAGCTAACTTAAGATCAATCGAGACAATTCTAATATAAAGCCAAAATGAGTGATAAGAAGAGTTAGATTCATACTAACCACTTTTTAGCACTGAATGTTTTGGAGAAAATCCATGTAATCTATATTGCTGAACTGTTGGCATTATCAACAAAAAACAAACAAACAAAAAAAAAATTAACCCCACAAAAAACACCAAAACAAAACAAAAAAAAAAAGCCGTCTCAGAGTACAACTTGAAAACATAATGGCAAAATATGTGCCATAAAGTATAAAATAGGAGATACAATCCTTTCAGCATAAATACTTTCCCTACTGTAACTCTGAAACTTTTTATCATTAAATTCACTAAAAATAAAGCTGTTACAATCATTTGACACAGTTATTAAGCCATAGCAGATGTTACTTGATAATATAAATGCCTAGATATTAAAAAGCAGATTATTATAATGCTAGAGAATCCCTCTGAATTTTTTAATTGAACATGAACAGACACAAATGTGACAGCCAAGTGCTTAATAAAATCTGCGTATTTCCATTTTTGGAAACTGTTGCTTATATGCGAAAGTTAAGAAAGACTGTAAAACCCCTTCTTCTCAAGAGCATCAATATTTTCCTTTTTCTTCTAAATTAAATCTGTTTGAGAAGCCTGTAGATGTTTCTTAAGCGGGTTCCCAAGAGCACAACTGCCAGATGCACGCTTGTATATATTTGACTAGTAAGAAGATTAAAGAAAAGAGCCTACACCAAACCTGTGCTTTTACTTGTAATCTTCAAATACAAGGTTGAGTGGTGTCATCTAAACAGGTAAACTACTCTGATTTTATGCATCTCTTTTTTACCACTAGGAACATAGTGAAAACTAAGTTTCTTTAAAAAGTAGCTCCTTGTAGCTTAGCTATAAATAAAATATAAAATAATATGGGTATCAAATAAGGAGCCACATAATCTCAGTCACTGAATTTAAGATATTTCTGTAGGTCTTTGGCTATAAATGTCCAAACCTTTATGGCATTCAGCTTGCTCTCTTGCATTCTGATCTCATTTAGACTGGAAAAATTTATCCTTTTCTCAAATGATAAAATATCCCTGATGATACTGACAAGAATAAGTCTGATTAAGAATACCATTCTAAAAAGATTTAGAAGCATGATTCTGAGTGAATCAGAATCTAGTCACCAGACTAGAAAAAAAATTCAGTGAAGGTGAAGATCTCTTTTAAAACAGATCAGATCTGCGATTGCCACATGATATGCCTCGTGGGGGTGTCTCAGTCACCATTGCTGGAGCCTTTACAGTGATCCATGCATGAGGGATCCATGCACAACATGATGTAACCCACTGATTTTTAGTCCCTTCTTGCTGAAATGGGCAAATAAAAGTAGGCAAGAAGGATTAACACGAATTCATGACATTACAATGTACTAGTATAGTATAGCAGAGGAGGTGTTTCATATTTGGGGTCAGCATTTCCTGAGTATACTTCTTTCTTGAATAATTACTATTTCCATTAAGGACAAAAAAGTTTAAGGAAACTACCTAGTCACATCCTATTTTGGAATAACTAAATTTGGATGGCATTCAGTCAGTGATTTTAATTGCCAGGCAGTCTACCATGCTTTCCTCTGCCCACTGTCCACAAAAAAGAATAAACTAAATCCCCATATAAGTATGGGGACAGGACCTGCTGTGAGAAGGGAGAATATAAGTGTTTCCTAAAAGTTTTGCTTTCACAAGCATCCATACAGAAATACACCAATGGAATTAGCATAAACTTATTCAACTTAAAGTATAAGCTGACATCCCTGCTAAAGCTTGAGAAGTTTCTCAACCAGAGACTGACTGAAATGCATTTGCTTTGGTTCTTTTCTGAATTGGAAAACAGATTCCTCTCCTCACAGTTTTCACTGGTGTGCATTACTCTTTTTAAAACCTAACACTGTACTATGTCCTAAGTCTTAGTTTCCACAGGAAGGGTTTCAACAGAAATATGACAAAACTGTTCAAACCAAGAAGGTTCAGCTGTAAGCATCCGTGCATATGAATCTTGAATCCACATGTGGACCTGGGTGTCCTATTCTGCAGTGCAAAGTCCACCCAGCTGGCTTCAGAAGGACTGGGTGGCACGGCAGCCATGCCCAGCAGGATCCTGCAGTTTGGACTCCTTTACTTGCCAAAACAGAAAATCTGTGGAAAACACAGATTACAATGGTTGCTTGGAAGCCCATGATGGCAGCATCCATGCAGAAGACATGCCAGAGGTTTTGGCACATGCTGAAGGGAATGGCCCTCATCCAAAGCTCATGACAGCTTCCAACAGGCCAACAGCACTCATTTGTAGGTCAGAGAAACATGAGGAGACAGAGAGATTGAGCAGCATTTCTTGAGCTTCCCCATCTGCTCCTAACATCCCAAGCCCTCCCCATCCTGCCTCAAGGAGCCTCCATCATGTGGATGGGTCAGCTCCCAGACCAGATTTGCCTCTCCACAGGCAGAGCTGCCACCCTCACAGCAGCAACCTCACATCACCATATCTGGGGCTTGGGGCTGGCACCCTTACAGATACATTGCTTCAACTGTTCCTCCATTTCTGCCATCTGCATTCTACTTGTTCTTATTTCTATTAGCTCACACCTTTCTCCTGACCACATTATCTCAAGTTTTAAGAAGTTGCACAATAGAAAATATAAACACCTTGTCGTAGGTGTCATTCTGTTTGGTTGACTACCCACAATAGAAAATATGAACACCTTGTCATAGTCACTTCCTGCCCTGATGACCTTCTTCCTTAGGAAGGAACATGGAAACACACACAAACACAAAAAAACCACCCTCCCTTCCCAGTTCTCCTCAAAGGTTAGAGAAAGCACTAATGGCTTTCCTGGGGTAGGAGGGAAGATGTGAGAAGGATTCCTTCTGGTTTGGGAGATTCTGAAGAGGTACAGGGACATGCTCTGTACGGGACCAGACCTGTGGGTAGCACATGCTGCTGCCCAGACTTGGTGCTTTTTGCACGTCTCAGGCTGTGCCATGTAAAATGAGACTGAACTCACTCCAAACAAGCCAATAAAGTTTCAGCAGCCAACTCAGAACAATTGCAGCATCACTTTGGAAAGTATTTAAGCACAGACACACATACCAGAGGATTCAGAGCACATAAAAAATAGGTTAAAACAATGTTAAATATCTCGATTGACCCCCTGATAGTAGTTACAGCTCTTCCATATGTCTGCCTTAGCTCATGCTTTTGTCTCTGAGACTTCAGGAGTCAAATAAAGAGCATTATACTAATTAGATACTATACCATGGAGTATTTACAGCAATTCCTGTTACTGCCTGAGGTAAAAAGAGAGAGAAAAACTTTAATTCCTGCACTTTGAAGTAAATCAATCCCTTAACATTAATTAAATAGAACTTGTATATTGTAAATATTGTCTGGGTCAAAAAGCCAGTCTCACCCTTTTGCATCCAATATCATAACATTTTAAGTACAGAGTACAAATGGCAAAGAAAAAAAGTTATTTTTATGCCAAACAAATTACCATTATATATACTCATATATCAAACAGGTTAATCAATCACAAATGTAAAATCTAGAAATCATAATTAAAAATATGCCACAAATTTATCAGCAGAAAAACACGTCTGTAAAGTCAAAACAGCTGGTGCTAGAAATTCACAAAGCCTTTTAGAGAAGTATTAGAAGAAAAGTCTGATTCTAAATTTGAGTACAAGAACTCCATAGAGTAAAGCTATGTTATGTCACCTTGTTAGCCACAATGACTTCAAAGAGACATCCTGGTTCAAGCAAAAATTTTACTGTATTTGATCAATGACAAAATCAAATCCTGATATAAACCAGAATTCCCTTCTTCCTTGCTAACCGCTCAAAACACTTTATGTTTTAAGAAACATGCATTTTACAATGAGGACCACATTTTTTCTTTTTAAAAATGAAAGTACTATAGCTCTCTAGAAGTTTATAAGGTTTATTTCATAAATCAATAATTTGGTTCCATTCATACAGTGGGATGGAGTTTCCCAACAATACAGAAGTGATTTACCTGTGCCTCCTTGTGGTAGGCATGTGGTCTCACTGGGCCCATGGTTTCTATTGGCTTTCAATGGCATTTGCAAAACAAGAGGAAACATAGTTAGCCAGATCAGCCTACTTCCAAGTAAGAGAATCCGCGGTATAGATTTTTTAAACTGTATTTCTGGGTTTTATTGATTTCATTATGCTGAACATTTCTAAAAAGTATGCAAGATCCACTACCTCCCCTGCCTTAGGAAAACACCGCCTTTTGTATTTATTTCCATACTGTAGATTGCACCCTGGTATTTTGACACTCCAGGAGTGTGAAAATGAATACAGGTGGGGCTGGCTGACTAACAGAAGTCACCTCTGCCAACTGTACTGCCTCTTCAAAGTTTTACCTACATTATGTTTTCTGTTTGGTTGACTACCCACTAATCTAAGTTAACAAACCTGTTTTCAAGTATCTGGTCATGCTCTACAAGCATTTATCAGGTGCACTGGTTTCAATTTATCCCAGATTCAGCAATTTAAGGTGAATCCCATGGTGAATCAAGATCAAAAGCGATCCCTCAGGATAGCATTTGGGTCACTGATGTACAATTTTCAGTTTATCCTGACTATGCTGGGGAATGCAACAACTTCAGTATTGAAAAAATAAAATCACCCAGAGGATTAGACTGCAAAATGACACACGAATGCCTGCTTAATGGTGGGACTTGGAACAAGAAGATCAGTAAAACTTTGCACCAAATACTGAAGAATTTGGCTGGCTGCAGTGATGGCTGGCAGAAAAACACACCAAATGTCAACTGCCACCTTGGATGTCCTGAGAGGTAACAAAACAGATTGCATGAAGCTTGCCAAAAGATATTTACACTTCAGCAGAGAAGGGAAAGAGTAACTGGCTACTTAAACCTTCCTACAGTTACCCTTTCATTTTTCCACAGCTCTTGTCTTGGAAAACAGTTATAAAACTGTTTGCCCACTGTTTCTCAGAATTAATTTCTATCAGTTAAATGAAAGGGCTTCGACTTTCACACACAGGGAACAGCTGAGCCAGAGTCCTATGCAGTTCTTCTCAATGACCTCTGACCTCTCATCTCTGCAGGACAGGGTGGCACTGGGAGCTGAGAGGAAGGAAGAGACTTGTTCACTGTCTTGATCCCTGTTCAGGCTTATGAGCTCCTGTCAGTAGCTGCAACAGGTGTGCCAGATGCAGACACCTATTGCACCTTATGGTACAAACACCTGTTAGAAATCAGATGAAGACCCCCCATCACTTCTGAAGTACCCAATCTGAAATCTGTCACTGCTATTTGAAAGAGTGCTCATTCAGGAAATTTACAGATCTGAAAATTCTCCTATAAGTGGCTGTGATGGGAGATCTCTAAACATCACAAAAATGCAGAAGCAGCATAGCAAAATGCTTAAATAAAATGTGTTTTTGACAGGGTGATACTTCAGTCCACTTACCACATTAAAGTAGTCATGGGCAGAGGGCCAGAGTCCTCGTGTGTGGAGCCACTGAGCACGTTCCAGGCTACGAGGTGAGCTTGCACATAAAGACTGTGCTCTTCTCAGCACAGTCCAGGCCCTAGGTGATTTCTCAGCACTATGAAGAGCTTCAGTGGAATAAGCCAGCACCTGTCAGTGTATTCTTTCTTCCTAGGCTGACAGAAACAATCACGCTAAAGAGATTGCTTCAAGCAGATCAGCTTTATTTGCCAAAGGATTCTCAAGTTGCTGCACACCCACCATCCAGCCTCAGGATTTTGTCTCAGCTCCAGCTCTTGGGACCTAGTTTTCAGCCCTAGCATTCTGCCTCTATTTTGCATTCCTTGCTTCCTTCCCTTCCCCTCAGCCCACACAAACCCAGAATGCAACTGAGGACCCAAACTGTGTCAGTATGCACTGCATAAGCATGCACAGAGTTGTCCCAGAGACCTCTAGCCACAGCATCAAGAATAAAGAAACCTGCTATGGCTGCGTGCAATGCATAATAGACCACAAAAGTGTGGGTGCTGCTTTGGGATTGTCACATTATTCAAGCAGCACAGGCAAGAGACACTAAAGCCCGTCAGGGACAAAGTCATGTCATCTGGATTTCCAAAGCTTTTGAAAATGCATTTGGAAATGAACAACATACAACAGCTAATGCATTAGCTATTTCACACTGCTAGACTAAGATGCAGATACCCAATTTACAGATAACACAATAGCTCCTTTTCCCTTAGTCATAAATTCCAGGATGATCAGATTCTGAATAGCACTCCCAGATACGAAAGAAAAATAGGGCAGATGATGAATATTTTATCTTTGAATTCTTGCTATCCATAATCATATTATTTTATTATCTCATGCTGTGCAGAAAAAAAACATGGGAAATGAGGCTAGATTTGTGAATGATAATAGTAATTTGTCAAGCTGTTTGATACAAGGATGAAAATACAATAAACATGATTTTAAAAGTTGAGATAGGAAGATTGGCTACTGACATGAAACGGGAAAATGTGGAAGTGATTTAAGGGTATTAAAGAAATGTAAAAGAGACTGTGGTACATTAATTTACATAGCAGGAACAACAACATAAAGTACAAGAAACACTGGGAAAAGCTGTATGTATTAAGAAAAATGGCAACTATTTTGACAGTCCTGGGAAGGAAAGATGGATAAACTGTATCTCATCACATGTTTCCACTTAAGTTTCACCTTGACTTGAAAAAGCTATTTTCTTAGTACATCGCTCTTGGATTATGTGTGAATGGGGAATACCTTCTGCTAGTGGTACTTAGACACACAGATTCAAATCCCCTTTTCCAATGACATTTGCTAGAGTTCAAGTTTCCTAATGAATTTCCACATGAAATGACATGTTTCAGTGTACTCAAGCTGAATACTAATCACACCCTGTAAAGAAGCATTTTTAAAAAAGAAGAGTATTAACAAAAAAAATCCAAACAAAACCAAGCTTTTGGAATTACAAAGACACATCTGAAGAGAAAATGCAGACGGAGTTTGGGAGAGGTGCATAAAATCACAGAAGCTGGAAAGGACCCCCAGGAATCTCAAATCCAACCTCCGGCATAACGCATGTCCAGCTGGAGCAGGTTGCTCAGGGCCTTTGCCAGTTGGATCTGGATGCCTACAAGGACAGAGGTTCCTTACTGCAATATGGCAGGGATAAAACCTGACTAGAGCTGCTGTTCATGTGACAAATAATGACCCAGGTGTTTCAGCTACTAGCAAAGAAATGCAAAAGCGGTCGATAGATAAAGTAATCGTATTAACTCTGGCCATGGTGACCTGGCATTTCATTTGAAGTGTAGGAGTTCTGTTCCTAACTTCTCTGTCTGTATTTTATTATTGGGAAAACACTTTAAAAACATAACAAAGCATAGCAGCTAAGAGAAGAAAAGAGGTGATATAGCTTGAATCACATTGATGGAGAATGTCAATGAAACATGTTGTTTTTAATCTTCAAGAAAGTTATCCTGATTCCTGACCTATTTTTGAAAACTTCCAGCCTCTCCAGGCAGAACTTTAAGTCTCCACAGTTCATGAGAAATTACGGACCGCATCAGTAATGCTCTAAACATGAACTTTTAAATATTGGCTTTTCAAATAACAACCAAAGGATCAGAAGCCAAGTATAAATATTGACTTATGAACAATGACTTAGACTGTCTGTATGACACTGGTGTTTAATGGGAACTAGTATTCAGCTGACAGTTTTGATTATTTTAGTTTTAATTCCTCATACCAAGATTACACATTGTGTACCCAGCCTTAGAAGTCAATTTCCTTTCTTTCTAACTCTGTAGTAGAAGAGGGTTAAAAAAGGCCCTTCTTCTGAACTCAGTAAAAAAGCTCTTGAAACAGTGGGAGCCTCAGATACCTGAAAGGTTTATAATTAGTCAACTTCTGAAAACTCTTGAAAAAGATACCAGAAATAGAGTACCCCTCCAGGTTCTCATATACCTTTCCCTTCTTAATTAAAGGAAGTATAAAAGCAGAACTGAGATTTAAAACATATTTCAGATATTTTTATCTGCTATGCAATCTCAGGAGTCATGTATCAATTATCTCTAGAAAAGCTGCTTGGAAACTAGAGCCTGCCCAGGTGAAATTAAAGGTAGTTTTATCCTTGGCTTGCAGATGATGCAGGAGCACCCTGGGATCCCAATATTTCTATGCCCTGTCATCCTGATTTTCAGTCAGAGTTGCACTTCAAAGCCTTTTTGGGTTGAAAAATCAGAAACAGAGGTCTGACTGACAATGTTTCCCTGTTCTTTTTATTTCTATAGTGAAAGATTAACTGGACATTCACTGTACCAACATCCAATTCAGAAATAATGCATGGTCTTGTATGCAAGAGCCAGGTGAACGCAGCCAGTCTCTGCATTTACCAGTCCAGAATCAGAACCCCTCAGCAGCATTCAGAATACACACCCAGAAAAGATGCAAACACACGAACCATCATTTTGCATACAGTGAAAGGTCAGACATGCATATCATGAGAGATGCAGGACATCAGGCTTCTGAATACACATCCATAAACAATTGAAAGGAATGAAGGGCTTTTCTTACCATTTCCTCTTTTAACCTCTAGCCTTTCTCAAGGTCTTTAATTTTATATGTCTATATACCAATATGTACTTCATGATTGTTAGAATACTATGGGATAAAGCCCTGGAAGGAAGAGTGAGGCAAGAGAGCTGGCTAAGATTCAAGGATCATCTATTCCAAGTCTAGGAATGATGTGTCTTAATGAAGAGGAAATCAGGGGAAAGTGCCAGGGGTCCTGTATGGATAACAAGGAGCCTCTGAACAAACCAAAACACAGAAAGAAACCCTGCAGGGGATGCAAGCAAAAACAGGTAGCCTGGGAGGAATGCAGAGAGGTTGTCTGAGGTTAGGCATCAGATTAGGAAAGGTAGAGCCCTGAGAGAATTAAATCTGGACAGGGACATCAAAGGAAACAGGAAAAATTGTACATTGGTAGTAAAAGGAAGACTGGGGAAAATGTGGGCTGTTTCCAGAAGGGATCAGGACACCTGGTTACCCAGGGTATGGAGAAGGCTGAAGTATTCAACTACTTTCTTGCCTCTGTCTTGACTGGCAAGTCCTCCAGCAACACTGCCCAAGTCACAGAATGAAAAGGCAAGAACTGGAAGAATGAGGAATGAACCACTTCAGGAAAACAACAGGTCTGAGACCATTCAAGGGACCTGAAGGTGACCAAGTCCATGGGATCTTATGAGAAGCATCTGTGGGTCCTGAGGGAAATGGTGGATGAAGTGGCTAATCCACTTTCCATTGTATTTGAGAAGTCATGACAGTCAGGTGAAGTTCCCACTGACTGGAACCCCCAGCTTTAAAAGGGGAGGAAAGGAAGACCTGGGGAACCACATGTTGGTTAGTCTCACCTTGGTGCCCAGTCAGAACATGGAGCAATCATCCTGGAAATTATGCTAAG
>VXBU01000693.1:9184-25233 GCA_013400315.1 Bombycilla garrulus | reverse complement strand
AAAAAAAAAAAAAAATTTATCCCCTCTGGATAAATTCAGCTTTCTGGAAAAGGGTTTAAACTTAACACTTCCATTTTACTGGTGTTTTGCTTTCCAGAAGAGATAATGACTGACTGAACGGCGTGAAATCTTCCCGCTTATCCACACCTCTGGAAAATATGCTGGGCTCCACTCACTTCCTTCCCTTCCCACATTTTCGCCCNCCAAACTTATAATTGTGTGAAAAACGTCGGGCACAGCCCCTGGGAGGATTTTGCCAGCCCAAGGTGCATCTGTCGAAGGTTTTTTATGAACACTGCTTTATTCTTTTAACTCTGCTAGCCTCTGCTGTAGGAGGCCGCCCCGAGGTGTCACTGTCACACCTGTGGCAGCCCCCAGGACGGCTGAGAGCTGAGACCCCGCAGCCCTCTGCTCCCCAGGCACCCTCAGCTCCTGGGAAAGCAGCCCCCAGCCTGGCTGGAAGCGGAGCTGGTGACAAATGAGATCCTGGGACAGGAAATGTAAGGGCAGTGCCTGTGCCTCTGCGGGCTCCTTTGAACTGTGGAGACATTTCGTTCGCGTTTCAGGCACCATTTATTTCACTGCCATCTGTGGGGTTTGTCTTCGTTTGCTTTTGCTTGCTGAGCATCACCCTCGCAGTTAAACTACCGGTTTCTGTGGGCTTCAGAGGAAATGCAAGCATCTCTATTAAAAAAAAAAAAAAGATGCTAAAACTTGTGTATTTTTACACTGGGTTCAATATTCTAGCAATCTTCCTCTTTCTCTGCTCTCTGAAATGCAGGAGAGAGAAAGGCAGAGAAGGAGCTGCCTCATATCCCCAGGAGCAGGGTGAAACTATCACGACGAAGGGTCACGGTCACCACTTTCACTTCTTGAAGAATTTCATCGCATTTCCCGTGCAAGCCAAGGTTCTTCATCTCTGTATTGATGAAAAAAAAAAAAATAAAAGACCTTGCCCTCAGGCTGCGGGAGCACAGTTGCTCACCCTAGGGGAACACAGGATGCTGAAATGGTCTGGTTTTATCCTAATTTAGAGGATGTGAAATGCAAGGAAAAGCGTTCACAGCACGGGAATGATCCAGGGCTCTTTGTTTCTGTTTTCCCCAGACACCCTGCTCAGAGCTAGACACGCAGGGCAGATTTCTAAATGTCTCTGGCTGCAGCCATCTTAGAAACCTCCATTTGTGACAAAATCCTTTACAGGAAACAGCAAAGGCCACAGCGTGAGGGGAAGGTTGGCACCATCCACAGCCGCTCCATCCGCTGGTCCAAGAACCTTCCCAAAAAATCTGAACCCAATTTCCAGGATGCTGAATGGTGACAATGTACCAGCAGCTTCACGAGCTTTTTTTTTATTTATTTTCCGTCAAGAAACCCGACTGCCTCGGATTTTGGACGCGAATTAAACCAGCCCAGCTCCCTCTCGCTGTTAGCTCATTGTTCGCGGGCTGTTCCCCATTTGCCCGGCTCAGCGAGCTATTGTTCCACGGGGGCACCGCAAACCTCTGCGAGCACAAACTCAAACCACATTGTAAACAGCACATGGCTTCGTTTAATGCAGAGCAAACCCCTGGGCTGCGGCGGGAGAGGCAGGCACAGCACAGCGACCCGGCCCCGTTTATCGCTGCCTTTACCTATGCATTACATTTATTACTGCCCCGCTCCGTTCCGGGGCCAGGACGTTTTGCGTGCGCCTCGTTTCGATCGTGTTTCTATTTCCGAGGATGCTGCAGCTCGTGAAACCCTCCTCGGCGCTGACTTTTTCGGGGTTACAGGGTGCTCCGAGGGTTTCCACGCGCTGCTTGAGGCAGCATTGTCCTGCCGAGCGCTGCTGGGGAACACTCCCCTCGCTGCAGCCTCCAAACGCGGGCTGTGGATGCCCTCTGCTGCTCCGCCGGTGTCAGTTTAGGGGTTTTTTTTGCTGTTTCTGGTGATATCCTGTTGTTCCTGCGAAGATTAGCCTACTAGGTGTCATTTTCGTTCCTAATAAACACGTGTGTCCTGTCAACAGGCTTTTGCCACTCGGGGATCTATTAACAGGCAGCAGAACAAAACGCTCATCACGGTTTAAATCGCGGGTTTTCCGTTTTGAAAAGGTGACGGGAACTTCAGCAGCTCCTGCAGTACCCTGGAAAAGGAGAGGGGGGCGTTATGATAAAAATACCGCTTGTTAAACGCTCGAATTCCGCCACTTTTTACAGACACCACACTGGGCTGGCAGCAGTGAGGAGCCAGGTCAGTGCTCTGAAGGAAAACCGCAGCAGCCGGGGGTCCCTCAGCCTGGTCCGATCCCCGAGGAAGGACAGCAGTGGGAAGAGAGTGTTAAAAAAATATATAAAATAAATAAATAAATTTTAAAAAACTTATTTCCTGTCTTTTGTGCGGATGAGCCCGGAGTATGAGGAGGGCATCCCTGCGCAGAGCTGGGGGAGGTTGGCTCTGTGGGGTGATCCCACAGCACCGTCACCCTTGGCAGCTCCAGCACTCAGCCAAAACTTAGGGACAGACATGCTGTTTCCATTAGGAGAGGCAATGGATGAAGAAATCAGATACTTGCCCGATGCACTCTTATTTTTTTCTGCAGCGAACGTACAAAGCCCCATTTCCCTTCCCCCATTGTGTTCGAACAGCAGGAGCCGAGACTTTTCCGTTCAAAACTCCAAAACTTTTCCCAGCTAGGACCCTTCCTGAGGACTGCCTCCCACCCTTTCCCTGATGGATGATTTTCCACCCACCCCGCTCTGAGTGCTGCGTCCCGCGCAGTTTGGGGGGATAATTCCAGTTCTGCATCTGCCCTCAGCGCAGGCAGCGCCGCCTGGCTCCTGACCAGCCCCACACCTGGCCTGCACCTTGTTCCCACCAGCTGCAAGGGAAAAGAGCTCCCTCAGGGGCCGTTTTTCTCTTTTCCCAAACAAAGGATAGGATGTCTCTGCTCCTCCCCAGCGTGAGATCTCGCTCCAACGGGAGGCCTGAAGAAGCGCTCTCTGTCAGTGCCTGGCCCTTGAAACTCAGGTTTCCTCCTGTTAGCAGGTACTAAATTAAAAGGCAATAACCAGGTGAAGAAAGCAACACGGGGAGATGATTTCTCCCTCCAGGTATAAAGAAATCTTCCACCGCAGGAAAAAAGAGAGGAGAAAAAATTAAAAAAAATAAATATAAAAATTAAATTTAAAAAAAAGGAAAAAGAAATCTTACAACAAAGCAGAATAAACAAACTTCAGTGCTTTCTGGAGGAGGTCACGGACTCCATCTGCTAATGGGTTTCCTGCCTGAGGGTATTTACAGGGAGAGCACGTTTGATGGACAAGGGCCATCATGGGTGAGAACGATTTGACAGCGCAGGAGATGAAAGCGGAGAGTGACCGGAGCAGCTCAGAGCAGCGTCCTCTGAGGACACGTCACAGAAACAGCTCGGGCAGCGACTTTTAGAAAGGAAGATACTTTAGAAATGCTTCTGACAAGGGGCTGTCGTGAAAACTGCAGCTCTGAGCAGAAAACAGGAGAGGGACGGGAGGGAGGAAGGAGCCGTGCCTGGGTCATGAGGAGGAATTCAGCTCGGGAGATGCTTTTCAGGTAAATGGGAAGCAGATATGCTGAGATCGTGGAAAGCAATAAAGGGCTTTTATCGATAAAGACATAAAGACAATAAAGAGATAGAACTCACTTTTATTATTACCCTCCATATTGAGAAATGTTCGGAGCTGGAGAAAGCGGCCACGTGGAAAAAAGTGAACGAAGGGGTGGAGGTTTTTTTGTCCTTCAGAGCACAGGAGTTGCACACACTGGCTCTTAGCACTCGTGTTATCCACCTCTCCAGCTGCCAGTCACCTGAAATGTCTCTGGTCACCCTCCCTCTCCTGCTGCGACGTGAGCAGCTCCAAAATCCTGCAAAATTCAGTGAGCTTCAGGACTCCCCCTGTACCCGGCGATTCCTGGCAGTTCAGCTCTCTGCTGAAGGCGCAGGCAATGGTTTCTAACTGAGGTTTTGAAGCCCCCACGCCCACGCGCCTCGTCCTTGGCCGCAGAGCTGGACACAGGAGCTGCTCTCCTGCAGTGTGCAGAGCTCACCTGTGGGAGTTTCCTGCTAAAAAAGTCTGTGCTGGGGTCAGGAATCAGGAATGAGACAAGCAGGGCTCTCTGGCCTCAGTCTGCAGTTGTTTATTATTTATTTATCACAACTCAGAGCCTGAGATGACAACAGGCCCTGCACACTTCAGTGACATGTGACAGAAAGAGACAAAATGGATGATTCCCAGGATTTTTATAAGATCCCTTATCCAATTGAGTTTTACAATGTACCTAACACGTAGTATGTTTTTATTTTTCTACCAATTCCTAATTATTCTTCAGCCACAAAACATTTGCATTGTGACTTTGACCAATCACTGTGCCACCAACACTGCAGAAAATGGAGGAGATGAAGAAGAAGGAAGAAACTGAGTCAGCACCCAAAATCCTCCATCTTGTTCCAACTACTACCATGCTAAAAATCCCAAAATCTCCTTTTTCACCCTGTGATCAACTAGAATATCACCTACTATACAGATTAACAAAACTCAACTCCTCACAAAGTCCTGGGAGCTTTTCCCATGGGCAAACACTAAAAGCTGTGCTCTCGTGAGGAATGAAACCCCTCAGGACAGGCACAGGAGATATTCCTGTGTCCCAGATTCCCACCCTCACCTGGCAGAATTCTGCTTTTAAACCCCGTCAGGCTGCGGGCCAGGCCACTGCCAGGTGTGGAGCTTGCCTGCATTCTTCCCTGCAAACTTCCAGCGGGGCGAGCCAGCTCCTGGCTCTGCTCCTCCAGCTCCAGCCCAGTGGGAAGCAGTGAAAACCACACTGTCCAAGGAGATGTCACTGTCACTCTCCACTTGGCACGGACCCCCAGTCTTTTTCTGTCATTGTGTGCAAAATGGCTCGGTTTGGGTTTTTTGTTTTTTGGGGTTTTTTTCCCTTGCAATAAACTCCTGCAGCTGGCAGTTTATTTGCCTTTCTCATGTTTCCCCCCATAGTACAGGCATTGTTCCTCCCTTCCTCTCAGGCCACTCTGTTTCTCATTAGCCCGCGTTTGTCTCTTGTTTTATACGTGACAACCAAGCTCCACTGTTATTACACTTTCAGCTTTCATCATCAATTCCCTTCTGCTCTGCTGCTGCGCAGGACGCCACAGGGGCAGCGCGAGCGCTGGATCGCCAGGTCCACTGCCTGCACGTTTTGGGAGCATCACGGCCGGAGACTTCCCTGTCCCGGGTTCTCCAGCAGTGTACAAAAAGTCCTTTTCTCATCAGCTGTCTGAGCCGAGGAAGCACTCTGGANCAATTCTTCTTATAAGTTAGTAATTTGCCTCATGAATTAAAATCAAAGCCACAGGCATTCTCAGTATCAATCCAGGTTCTCCAACACCTCTGGCAAGGCTGAAAAGCCTCCTGAACAGGGTTTGGGTCATTCTGAGATGGCACAGGAACCCCCTGGGTTCCAACACATCACCTCCCCGTCTGCAGCTGCCTGAATCAAGGCGGTCGGTGTTTCTCGAGGAGCTTTGGAGGGCACAGGTTCCCCTCCCACGGAAAGGAGGCCAGGATGTCGCTATAGGACACGAAAGAACACAGACACACACCGCAGCTCAGGTGATCAGAAGAGAGAAGAAGAGGGTTTATTTTTTCTGACTCCAGTATTTATAGTTTTCCAAAAGTGACAGTGGATTGGACGGTGGCAGTGCCACCTCTCCAAAGACACTGCACAGACAAACAGTCCATCAATTTTTCCCCTCCTCTATGAAGGAATGCAAAACACTGAGGTGTTTACAGAAAGTGTGTGAGAAAGTTTTTCACAAATATGTAAATATCAGAAGGCTGAGAAAGTCTTGTAAAAATCAGGGCAACACCAGGAGGGGCGCTCAGCTCAGTTTGGGCTGTGTGACTGAGTCTCATTTTCTGGCGTGCAGAATGAAAGTGATGCCTTTAGTTTTACCTGTCGTATTTTCCAGATTCTGTGCTGCATTGGTTTGTAACTCTGAACTTCGGATAAAGTGTTGGCAAGTTCTCCTCACAGCTCAGGCACACAGAACAATCCTTTTCCAGCCCCAGAACCAAGGACACCGTGGCAGCTCCAGGCCCAGAAAGTGCAAACAGCAGGGAATTGAGGAGAGCAAACTGGGAGGGTGGGACTGCAGAACCTGGGGCTGGAATGGGACAATGAACCCCAACATGGAAATGGAGCAAAACTTGTAAAAGTGTGAAAATTCGTGACCCTGGGTCCATTTTGGATCCATCTTGGTGGTAGTCTCAGCCAGGCTCTGGTACTGTGCAAGGTGAATCCTTTGAAGGGCTGTTAATAAATCCCAGCATTATTCCTTTGACTCTGCCCAGCCTCTGCTCCAGGGAGCCTCTCAAAACATCAAAAATGCCCTAAATTTAGAAATGTCTCAAGGGACAAACGGCAAGTTGGAATGCTGAAACCATGACCATGGGGAAAAAATGACAGAGACCACTTGTGTGAAAGTGAAAATGAGAGACTGGGCTCTGCTTAATGCCTCAAACACTGCACCCAGGGCTGGACAAGCCAGGGTTTACAGCCCAACTCCTTCTTATCTCCCTCTCAACTTCAAATCCACTGTTAAACAATAATCCGTATGATTGACTTCAACATACAGTCTCGTTTGCACCTTAATCGGGGCAGAGGCATCTCTCTAATTATTTTAATGGCCGGATCTTGGCAGTGAGGGACCAGGAAAAATGCCCAGACAAAGATTTATCCCCGGGGAAATCCCCCAGGACAGGGGAGGTCTTTTCCCTCTGCTACTTTTCAGGCCAGCCTGAACCCAGAGGAGCTTTGGCCTGGCAGGCATTTCACCCAAACATCTTCTCCTCATCCCCAAAATCAGGCTGAAGTAAGGGGCTCCAGGCAGGTGTTGACGCTTGCTCTGTCACACAAACGTCTCAGGTTAAACAATATTGATGGATTCCGAGTGTTTCCCATTAGCACAAGCTGCTACTGGGCAATGCCATCGTTTTTTTTCACAGGAGGAAAAAAATGAATTTTTTCCAGGAGAATAAAGGTTCTGAGGAATTTATTAGCTTTACTCAGTCATTTATGTGCTTCAAAAACAAAAGCAGCCCAACCCAACCTCCCACCAGCTGATCTTGACGGGTTTCCTCTTGTTAGCAGGGAATTATAAATTAAGAGGCTGAATTAAATTAAAAGGCAATAACCAGGTGAAGAAAGCAACACGGGGAGATGATTTCTCTCTCTGGGTATAAAGAAATCTTCTGCTGCAAGGAAAATAAAAAAATATGAAAAATCTTAGAGCAAAGCAGAAAAACTAAACCTCCCCTCACTTCTGGGGTTCAGGGGATGGGGGAAAAAACACCTTCCCGTGTCTGTCCTGGGTGGGATAGCCATTTCTGCCTGAAAGTAGGCCCTGAACGAAATGCTCAGCCAGGAAACAGCCGCGCCTGCCGCGCTGTCCCACGTGCAGCTCGGTCGTGGAAAGCGTTTAGGGCCTGAAACCCAAAAACAGTTTCAGCTCAATGATCCCTTTGTACCTCGTGAAGTTAATAACTGCGAGTTAATAAAGGCTAACTCGATTTTCCTTCAAACGAGAGCGTCAGGTCTGGTTTTAATCAGGGCTGCAGTCTAGACCAGGAATATCGTCTAATTAGAACCCGGACGCAGACAGCGCCGGGGTCGCGCTCGCAGGTGAACTTGGAACCACAATTTCCGCTCCTCTCCCTCCCCCAGGTCTTTAACCAGCCTGAGATGAAGGTTTCATTGTGAAATTGTAAATCCTCCAGCCATCCCCATGCCGAAATGAAGCCAGCAAGAATGGCTCGCAGCTTTCGGGTCGCAGGCTTTCTCGTTTGCCCGTCCGGCCAGGGAGGGAGCTGCATTTGCCGCGGTTTTCATTCTGAGCCAGTGACCAGTGCTCATTTTCACCGAACTTCCCCAAATCAAACACTCAAAGCCATTTTTAAGAGGGGCAGGATAACCCAGAGTGGAGAGAAGGATGGTGTTGAAAACGTGGGTGTCCATAATTGGTTTATAAAAATCTGTTGCCTTCGCTCGGGTGCAGATCCCACCCCAGCAAGTGGAACACACACCTACCTTTAACTCGAGTTCGAACTGCAGGTTTAAACCCAAAAATCATGCTGGTTTTTAGCCCACCACCATTTCTGCTTCATAAAACTACCGGTGAAAGAAGAGGGTCAGCACCTGTCCGCACCTTCACTGCAACAAACGAGTGAAATCATAAATAAATTCAGATCCATGAATTCACTTATTCCTTAATAATTCATTACTATATGTTGGTTGTCATAATGATTCGTTAATATTATCACCTTTTTGCTTCTTCTGATATAAGATGAACAGTCAGATTATACATCTGTAATTATAATTGATATCCAAAAACTGATATTTTTGTAGCTATGAGCAAATGAAGCTTCTGTTCGGCTGTGTATTGTTTTTCCAAAGCAAATTACTACTTTTCCAATGGTCCCCAGACATTCCCAATTAAATAAATATTTTTTTTTTTTAAAAATTAGCTTTAAATAACTCTAGCATTAAATTAAAAGCATGACTCAGAAGAACTCAGAAGAGATGTGTGCTGCTTGACCTGGTTCGCTTGTCAGACTTTATCCTTCATCAAAAGTGGTTTTCATACAGGCTTTACATAGAATCCTTTCTCCTTTTTTTTTTTTTTAGTTGATTTTTTGGCTTGGGGTTTTTGTTTGGTTGGGGTTTTTTGGGATGGGGGAATAATTGGCTTTTTTGGGGGTGTTTTGTTTGTTTGTTTTTTTGTGAGGTTGTTTTCTTGGTTTTGTGTTGTTGTTGCTGAATAAATACGATCCCAAATTCTTAGTCTGAGAAAAACACTAATTTTAACAAAACCAAATATTTTTTTTGCTTCCCTATGTGCATGTAACAATAGCTTCTTTCTTCCTAACAGAACATAAAATAAAGTGAATATTTCTGGCAGTACCAGCACCCAGAAGTGGGAAATATTTATGTTTTTATCAATTTAGTGCTGTCACTAGGGAAAAAAATAAAACCAAAAAACCAGAAAAAGGCGAATCTGCCCATGAATCTGCCCAAAGATTTCCCTCATCAGCTGCACAAATAACGCAGACAGAAACAAGCAAACAAACCACACCTGCGACTGGAACCGGGTAAAGAGTGAAGTGAAAAATATGACACTGAGTTTGCGTGTTGAATTATGCATATTTCTGCCAAATATTCTCCTCGGGCTTTGGATCTGCAATTCATTGATGCGAAGGAGCAACCAGATTTTGAAAACTGGTGCGATTGATGGTGAAATACGGTGATTTAAGCAATGAGGTTTTGTTCCTGCGAAATTACATCTGTCCCGCTGAAATTTCTGAAATTTCTGGGCTTACATGAGGAAAAGAGGAAAAGAGGAAAAGAGGAAAAGAGGAAAAGAGGAAAAGAGGAAAAGAGGAAAAGGAAAAGGGGAATATGGGAATGGGGAGAAAGAGGAAAAGGAAAAGGAAAAGGGGAAAAGCAAAAAGGAGAAAAGGAGAAAATGNGAAAAGGAAAAGGAAAAGGAAAAGGAAAAGGAAAAGGAAAAGGAAAAGGAAAAGGAAAAGGAAAAGGAAAAGGAAAAGGAAAAGGAAAAGGAAAAGGAAAAGGAAAAGGAAAAGGAAAAGGAAAAGGAAAAGGAAAAGGAAAAGGAAAAGGAAAAGGAAAAGGAAAAGGAAAAGGGAAAGGAAAAGGAAAAGGAAAAAGGAAAAGGAAAAATGAGAAAATAAGAAAAAGATAAAAAGATAAAAAGAGAAAAAGAGAAAAAGAGAAAAGGGGAAAAAGAGAAAAAGAGAAAAAGAGAAAAGGGGAAAAGGAAAAATGGAGAAATGGGAAAAAGGAAAAAAAGGAAAAGGACTCTTCCAGAGAAAAATTAGATTGACAGTCTTTCCAGCATACAGAAGAATCCCTCTTGATCCAGATTTCAGCGCCTGTGTTGTTCCACCATGGTAACATTCACCCTTATCCTCCTCCCCCTCCTGTCTTGGCCACTCTGCTCTGCTTTGTCCCCTCACCTGGGCTCTGACACGAAATCGTTCCACCTGTGGCCACATCTACTTAATCCTTAAATTCACCGCACAGAATTCTGCCCTTGGACTTGTCCCACTCATTTTCTTCTCATTTTTGGTTTCTATGCTTCAGGGACAGCGGCCTCATTCCTGCCAAGTCTAATGCTGTCCTTAATCAATACTGACACTCTCCATTCATCTGGGCCGGAAATTATGGCAGACTCCTTTCCGCTCCTCATTAACCTCTGCTTTCCCTGCATGAGGGGAGGGCTCATCTGAGCAGATCTCAGCCCGTTCCTGGCAAGGACTTACCCTCGCAGGGATGGGAGTTCTTCCCTGGGCAGCAGCTTGGGTTTAGATCTCCAGAATTTTCTCTCTTCTCCACCTCATCCCCGCACCTCTGAGTGCCTTGCAGCTCCCAGCGCTTGAAACCTCAAACCCTTCTTCGGCACCCAATTTTTGACATCACATCCAGCCCCAGGCATTGGAAAAATTTCTCCACCTCCCACGGGAACTGAGCTACAACCCCCAAACAATTATTTGGGCAACGTCATCTGTACGTGCTGGCCTCTGCGGCTGCCAGCTCCTCAGGTGTTCCTCTGAGCCTTGTTAGATACTGGTGTTCCTTTCTCTTTTACCCTCAAAAGTTGTGAGAAATGGATCTGTAGAGGATTCTCCAAGCCTGGCTGGAAGCTCACACAGTGCTGTGCGTGTGTGTGCAAACTCTGAGATGAGGTGTGCTGGCTTGGGAAGGCCATGGAAGAGAGAAGACATGGTTGAGAGAGAATTGAACTGGATATTTTGGAGAGTTAGAGCTGTGAAAGATGCACTGCACCAAGAGCACGTGGGGTAAAAACAACAGTGATTGGTGTCAGAAGTATTAGCATCATTGTGTGGCAACAGCAAATAGGCTGAAAAACATTTATACGGTATTGTAATCAGGTAACAGGTTGGCTTCTGATGGAGTGGTGTTGCCTGTAACATCTTCTGGGTCTCACCCATCTATGAGACTGATAATGGAATAAAATCTTTTAAAAATCTTTTAAAACACCTCTCAGTCGCCCCACCTCTGCAGAGCTGGGTTTTTCCGACAAAAAGTCCCTCTAGTCCTTATTTTCCACTTGCTCGGGCGTGCACATCAGACCCTCCCCACCCTCCAAGGCAGGGAAATGCATCCTCTGGCTTATCAGGAGACAGGTAAGCCATTAACGCTCTTTCATTAGACAGGGATGAGCCCTCATCTGGAACGGCCTTTGCTGCTGAGCCTGCTGCGCTCAGAGAGGAGCTGAGACTGGAAGCGGAGCTGGCAGGATTACCAGGACAGCCGGGGAGGAGCCGGGGCCGGCACGGGGGATGTGGGAAAGGCTCGCTTAGCACATCAAAGTGAGGGAGCGTGATTGATCTCCAAAAATACTCCAGTGGGCAAAGCCCGGGGAGGAGGAGCGGCTGCCGGGCTGAATAACAGCGCTGGCACGGCCACAAAAGGGCGCAAACCTCGCGGTGTTGTGCAGCTTCCTCCCGAGGGGCAGCGCAGGGACAGCTCCCATCGCTGCTCCCTGGACTGGGACAGGGCACAGGGAACAGCTGGAGCTGGGCCAGGGGAGGTTTACGCTGGATTTTGGGAGCAGTTCTTCCCCCCGAGGGGCTGCTGGGCACTGCCCAGGCTCCCCAGGGAATGGGCACAGCCCCGAGGCTGCCAGACCTCCAGGAGCTGCCAGGGACACTCAGGCTGGGATTTGGGGGTCTGTGCAGGGCCAGGGGCTGGACTGTGTGATCCTCTGTGTCCTTCCAACTTAGGGAATTCTATTCTATTCTATTCTATTCTATTCTATTCTATTCTATTCTATTCTATTCTATTCTATTCTATTCTATTCTATTCTATTCTATTCTTCTTATTCTTATTCTATTCTTATTCTTGNTGCCAACAGAATTTATTACAGGATAAAATTTCTCCCCAAGACTTTTCAGATACAGCACCATACATAGCATAAAATGGTTGATAAAAGTAGCAGTTTTGATGGATCTCACAAATTATTATGTAGTGGAGCTGGTGCTGCATTTCAGACAAAACAGAATGCTTACTAGATTTTTAAAATATATTCTATTCTATTCTTATTCTATTCTATTCTATTCTATTCTATTCTATTCTATTCTATTCTATTCTATTCTATTCCATTCCATTCCATTCCATTCCATTCTATTCCATTCCATTCTTATTCTATTCTATTCCACTCTTATTCTATTCTATTCTATTCCCATCCCATTCCGTTCCATTCCACTTAAAATCTGACGGCTTACACACCAGAATTGGCAGAGGCAGTGAGAGGCAGAAATAGATTTTAAAAAGGCATTCTTTTGCACCTCAGCTTATTGAATGCAGTACCATAAACCTCTTTATTATCTGGGAAATCCTTTATTTCTTCTAAATGGCATTTTGTTACCAGAGTATTGCTTGACACGAACTTTCAGTGTTCCAGTCAGGAAGAACTCAATTATTCTTTTTGGAATTTTAGAATTTGCATGAACCTCAGCTCTTCGTTGAATTAATCATAAGTTCACAAAGTCTTTGGGTCAAGAGAAAATTTTAAGAGTCAAATAATTATGCAAAACATTTCAGTCAATCTAATAACGCAATGATAAACCAACACTTTTACATGACACAGAGCGCTCCCCTAAGAAGCAAAAAGAAAAGAAAACAACCCACACATGGCATACATTAAATGGCAGACTCCTAAGTGAAACTGTAAAGAGAAAACCAAAAAACAAGGTGGGCTTTTACTGCAATTGTAGAAATTAGTTACTGAGTCTATACAGTACAGCATTTTGTGAGTGATCCAGGGTAAATGTTTAAAACTGCGAGTGCCGAACTTGGCAGGGGACAGAAAGAGTGGGGCAGCAACAAACAACGAGGCAAGAGCAGGACGTGACTGCAAAGAGACCCCAAATGACAAATTAGAAACAGGAAAATATTTATGGTGCCATCCAGCCCAAACCATTCTGCGATTCTCCGGTGATTCTGCGACGGTTCTGGGGGGATTCTGTGTTACCACCAGCCCCTCCTGAGGGCTCTGTCCCACAGCTGGAGGCTCCCTGCTCCCCCAAACACCGATTTCCCTGCAGGGAGCCAAACCCCGTGTCCTCAGCACCCCCACTGCCCCCATCTCAGCAGCCCCTGAGCTCTCACTGTGTGCCAGGCACAGGAAAAAGGGACACGGCAGAGCGAGAACCACTCTGTGATCTACACAGATAGCAGTCTGCTTCTGAGGGTACTTTTTTTTTTACTTTTCTTTTTTTTCATTTTTTCTTTTTTTCTTTTTTTTTCTTTTTTTCTTTTTTCCTTTTTTTCTTTCTTTTTTCATTTTTTTCTTTTTTTTTCTTTTTTTCTTTTTTTCTTTTTTCGTTGAGTTCCTTGTTTACTCCTTTCCAGGTGAAGCAGACAGCGCTGTCCATAAAATTCCTCCCTCCTTGCATCCCATACTGTTGGGAAGAAGGTGAACAATTATCACAGTTCCACACAAAGCCAACTGTATGAAAGCCCTACAGGGAAATAACGAATATATTTTCCAGCAGATCACTCAAAGCCCAAAAACACTGCCCTCAACACAGGGATCTCATGAAAACAAAAAAAATCCATATTCTGCAATGGAATCCTGCTTTAAAGGAGAAAAAAGTTGCTGTGAATAACCTGGGAGAGTCTGCAGGTTGTTTTTTCCCAGGAGCAGAGGGCTGTGAGGGATAATACCCAGATAGGATGAATTATCCGAGAATTTGTAGTTTAAGATGACCCAGCTGTGCAGCCGATGTTATTTTTTTTCTCTAACTGAGGGAGATTCAGCTGCTTAGACCTTGGAATTGCTTAAAAAATGTCTGTGCCAACTTTCTGTTTGATCTGGTCCAAACAGAAGCTGCCTTGACAAGCAAAGTTCTCCCTGAATCGGCAGTAAAAATGTAAAAATATTAAAAAAAACATGAAATAAAAGGCTCTGCAGCCTGTGGCACGGAGGAAGTTGAATTAACCAGAAATGGCCTTGACATAAACTTTGACCTCACGTCTTTACACCTGCAGCTGAACCTGCTCACCTCTAAAACAAAGAGTGTTGCTCCACAACCCTGGCACATCGCTATTTAAATCAGAATTATTTAGGTAAAATTACCTAGGCAAAAATCAATATAACCAAAAAATACTTCAACTAAAAATTAAACATGCTCTAAAGCAAAGCTTCTTTCCTTCAGAGGACTGCAGAAACGCAGATACTTTGATTTTACTAAGCCCATGCAAACAATTTTGCCCCTGGAGACCTAATACTGGTTAATTTAGACTCAAGAAAAGCCCATGGATTAACCAGAAAAATCATTTTTTCTGAGATCAGCAAACGCCAAAATCATCTGGCCAGTGAGGTGACCTCTGGAGAAATTTAAGAAACATTGATTTGTACCTAAGAGGGTGGCAGAAAGAGGAAGAAAGAGCAGGTGAAGCTGTTGCTTTTCAGTGTCACTGTTTTTTAGCCTTGATGCTGCAATGTTTTAATTCCAAGCAGGCTGCTTCCAACAGGAGCTCCAGTTTGTCAAAAGAACACGGAGATTTTTTATTTGCTTTGATGTACAGGTAGCATGAGACTTCTCAGCCGCCTAAAGAGGTCAAAATAAAAATTCTTTAATCATTTAGGCTTAATTATTTTTTTGTTCCAGTTTCAGATTCATTGCTAATGCAGGCGGAAACTTATTTTTCTCTCCCCGGATAGGTTGCTTTGTTAACAGACTTTTCGCTCCTCTGATTCTTTTGGGAACTTACATAAGGAAAGCTCTGCTAGCTTAGCTGGAGTAGCAGGGCCTAAACCGCATTTTATGAGGCTTTTCTTTTATAATCTCTCTACCTGCCTGCAGCAATCACTCTCGGGGTAAAGGGTCTAGGGATCCCACAGGGGTTTGATTTCAGAGCCGTTTGTGAGTCACTGGTAACAAATAACGGGGTTTTTTTTCATGTTGCACCCTGAAGGAACGTGATTCAGCAGATCCTAAGGTTTTTGGGTGCTTTCCAAAGCTCAGGGAAGGTGTCCCCGTGTGTTTGCTCGGGTTCTGACAGCAGGGGGAAGGTGCAGGAGTTGTGGGCGTGCAGGGATCAGCCTGCGAGACAACCGCTCAGGGGGCTCTCCTCCCAGCGGTGGTGGAGTCCCCATCCCTGGAGGTGCCTGAGGATTTCTCCCAAACTTTCCCCACGGAGCCTCCTGGAACCTGGCGCAGGACCCAGTTCAGATATTTGCTGCTGTCGAGGTAAAACGCACGAGCAGAACCCCCTCGCTCTGGGGGAACGGCGTCCTCCAGCCGCCCACACGTAACCAGGAGGTCACCGCACTCGGAACCAGGCCCAGGTGCAGGCAGGGGAGCAAAGGGCCCCTCCCAGGTGCTGCTTCCCCACCTGCAGAGCCACAGATCCCCTCTCCTGCCCCAGCAGCCCACAGAGACAGCTCCCACCACGGGGAGGAGGGGAGCACGGTGTCCCTGCGCTGCTCCTGAGCTCAGCACGGGCCCGTCCAGGAGGAGCTGGCTCCCTGGGCAGCTGGAGTGTTGGAACCCAGGGGGTTCCTGTGATGCCTTTGGCCGACCCAAAACCTGCTCAGGAGGCTTTTCAGCCTTGCCAGAGGTGTCAGAGACCCTGGAATGATACTGAAAATGCCTGTGGCTCTGATTCTAATCCATGGAACAGGTTGTCAGCTTTGTATGAAGAATTTCAAGTCACAAAAACTTAGATAGAAAAATAGTAGTAGTTATAAGTAAAAAGAAGGTAATTTGAATGTATGTACAGGGGGGTTTAGTGCCCTGTACAGGGGTTTGGAGATCTGTACAGGGGGGTCTGAGGCACAAGATGGAGAATTTTTACACGTGGCATGTTATCTTTTGTTCTTCTTCATCACCTCCATCTTCTTGGTGCTGCTGGCACTTTGGGATTGGTTTGACACAGATCTGGACAGTGTGGTGTGAGGGGCACGGGTTGGTAATTAATGA
>VXBU01000692.1:265167-282549 GCA_013400315.1 Bombycilla garrulus | reverse complement strand
CCCGGTCCTGCCCAGCGCCCCATCCCGGCCCTTCCCTCGGCCCATCCCGGCCCTGCCGAGCCCTGCCCCGCGCCCAATCCCGGCCCTCCCCCACGGCCCGCAGCAGAGCCTTTCTGCCATGGCCTGGCACGGTAAAAGCTCGAATACGAAACAACTTCAAAACAAAGCAACACCCCTCCATACGCAGTCTTTATACTTATACACTGTAAATACTGTGAACGCATACACAGTGCAAAGGTCCTGAAAGCCTCTCTGGATGATGCCCTCAGTAAGACATGCGATTTCTTACTGCAGGTGATGCTGCTATCTTTCGAAATCACTTCTCTGTATTCTCACCAATGTTCGAAGCCTTCATGTAAAACACACACATCACAAATAAACATCAACCTCCCTTTCTTGTACAGTGACAATCTAGACTTGATGTTTTAGAACCAAGGAAAGCAGCTCAAGGCCCTGTGTATTACAATCCAGACCTGGCTCCCTCCTGAAACAGCAGTCTCTGGCTCTTCGTTTACCACTTGACATCAACAAAACTGTCACTAACCGGTAAGGGGCATGGGCACAATCGCTGCAGCTAAGGACAGTTTTTGACATAGCTGTGACTATTTAAAAAGTAGTCACTATTCAAAAAATATTCTTACAGCAACCTAGACTCACACATTGCACAATCTCGTAGCATTAAGAAATTTGCTGGAAAACTTTATAAAGTTGTTTAAAATCCCACTTACAAGAGCAGTTATCTGTACCAATAACAGGTTAACAGCATCCAAATGCATTTGGTTATAGTCAATTACTTACATTTTTCAAATACCCAGAAGCCAAACTTACATTAACGAGGTCAGACTGCAACAATTTTCAGTTGAGTACATCTGTGTCAGGACAAATTACAGTTTGCAATTTCATATCAAAGGAGGCTATTAGGGGCAGAACAACATGCATCATGGCAAATATTAAGTGTTACCCTCCTAGCTTTGCACAGTTTGGATGGGCAAGACAAATCCATTAGAAACTAAAACAACTCTCACTCAGACATCTACTTACAAGCAAAGAATTATCAAGTTGATAATGCAGGCAACAAAAGTAAAAAAAAAAGTCAGCAGATTTAAAATGTATAGTATAATTACCTTCTGGTTTTTAAGTTTCAAGTTCTATAGGAATTTTTCTTCTCCACAAATGAGGGCTAAATTTTTCATTCCATGCAAGAACAACAACCCCATGCATCCACTTATTTCTCAGATACACAGATTTTAGGAAAACAAAAAAAGATCATCTTCATCCCACTCAATTTCAGGATGTTGAGCAAAGCAGTGTTATACAAAAGGTTTTTCTTTTACTGAACTGTTTCAATATGGCAATTTTTAATTTCTTATTGGTACCTTTTTTCTACAGTCTATATGATCACTTTCTGAAAACAAATTAGAGCTAGAACCCATGTCTCTATTTTGACTATCTATGTTGACTATCACTGCTGTAAACAGTGAGTGTTAATGTGAGAACAGTTAAGTTAGCATCACGTGAGAGAAAACTGATACAAAGCAACCAGACTTGACATGATATTGACTCAAGAAGTGTTGGACTGCAATTAAAAAAAAAAAAAAAATCCCACACCAAGTCAATAAAAAACCCACAAACCTTTAGATCTGATTCCCAGCTCTTTACAGAGGTTTTCTACAGGGGAAAAAAAAGGAAGATGACAGGAAGAAAGTGTTATTTTTAGTGCACAATAGTAAATTTAGCAGAATACGGCAATGACAAAGATTTGTCAGGTGGTTAAAATGGGAAAAAGAGAAAGAGGGCGTTGCTTTTGATGAGGATGAAGAAAAGGTCTCAAGTTTCTCTCTTTTTTCCTGCTTCAAAGGGTGATAAAGGCTTTTGCTGCTGTGGAAATAGGTACAGGCTACTATATAATTTCCATTTTAATGACCATCTACAACAATTTTTACCATTCAGTGCTTTCCCACCACAAATGTAAAACTTCTTACACAATTCACATTGCAGCTTTTCCAGCAAAGTATAAAATAAAACCCCAGGAAAACCAGAAGTTCTCTGTTCTCTGATATATAATTCTGTATGGAAGCATATTTACATTTTCCCAAACTTTTTAAACAAACAGTTTAGTTTTTGACCATAAACTTGAGTGACACATTGAGAAGTGGCTGGAATGCATCTCTAATAGGGTGTAGAGCAACTGACAGTTTCTAGGCTTTGGTACAAGAAAGCACAGTAATAAACCACAAGTACTCCCACTGATTTTGCATAAGCATTAAAAATACATGAATGGTAAAGTTTTACTCATTTGGATGTGTAAGTATTCCAGGTAGCCAGCTAGGATTTTTCATTTTCATTTGTTTGTTTTCAGAGAGGAATAACAGCTAGTGGGAAAGGGAGAAGGGAATAAGCTCTGTCTTTGCAAGCAATCCTAAAGGACATGGCATTGGACCATGGTAGCATTTAACTACAGTCTGCTTTTGCCAAGTCAATACAGCTTTCCAAAACATGTTTATGGGCTGCCAAGCGAGCTCTGTCACTGCAGCTCAGTTATGTGCATTAAACACTATCTCACAACTGAGAGAACAACTGGATAAAAAAGACTAAAATAATAATTAAAAAATGCATTCACTCCTTCGGAGAATTCCACTTAGAATTATCTTAGTTTTGCTAAATTACAAAATGCATTTGAAAGCACAAATGTAAATTCACATCCCCATATGCTCCAATGTATTATTTTTTCACTCTGGGGCTAAACTAACCTTTTGGTTTTGAGACTGCATTTCTCAGATGATTAAAAAACATCAGGAGAGAGCATCAGTTTTGCATAGACTGTAACTGAGTTTACAAATAACCTTTCTACTCCCGGATCTTGAGAGTCAGTTTATTTCCAGAGGCTGCTCCAACATGCAGTGTTAGCAGAATTCCTTAAGGAACTTTCTACCAGCTCAGAAACACTAAAGCTCAGTGCCCTCAGGCCCTTCCATCCTCTGCACTTCTGAGACACCAGAGAAAGGCTCAGGAGGAGACAGGTTGGAAAAATACCAGTCAAGGATAGCAGGAAGCACAGGAAGAAGGGACTACAAGCACTTGGTGTAGCTTCTTTGAAAAACTCTTCTGGAAGGGGAGCCCATGCTTCTCAACCTTCCCATCCTAATCTAAGTCTACTGCATCTGCAGAAGATCAATAGTCTAAACATGGTATCTCTGGGATTTAAATTTTACATTTCTGTTTATCAGCATTCTGAGAAAGTCTACATCCCAGACCCAATGGCTTTGTGGAAGCAAGAGGCTCTTCCCTGTATTAGAGGTCTAGGTATGGTCTGCTTAAAAAAGAATTAAAAATGTAGTGCTCCCTCTGAGGGTCCACTCAAGCTTTTATTTCAGGACAACTGAGATTATTTTCCTTCTGCTTTAGGCAGTAACACCCAAGCACAAGTGCAGTTTCCTATGACAAGCTACACCAACAACACTCAGCAGAGACAGTTACAGAAATGAGCCTGTTCACTAAAAGAGGGCAGGTCTGACACTGCAGAGACTGCCTGGGACTGTCCAAACCAAAATAGTATAGGACATCCTAGAGTTTCTCTCTCTCCCTTATATTTGAATGTAGGGACCTTTCATATTAGAAAACTTTGGGGGTAAGTTTAGATTAAAAAAATATTAGTGGAAATAATTTAAATGCACAAGGAATTAAGTAAAACAAAATGAGTTAAATTGTCTTGTATGGGCTCCACATTGCATATGGCAATCTCACAGGGACAGAAGGTGCTCTCTACAGTCCACAAAATTTGCTTTCAACAATACAAAGAGAAACCAAATACAACCAAAATAAGGAAATGTGGTACTCCAGTCATGGACTTCATCATCCACCTACTGTATGTGGTATATGTAGTTTCAGCCAACTAGAAGCATGTGAATTAAAATATCAGAATTACCCAGCTCCTGTCATTGAAGTCTACTTTTCCCCCACAATTAGGCTTAGAGACTTTAATGATGTGGGTAGATGAAAATAAATTCTAACTACTTTTGTAATGGTTTAGGATATACTTTGTTAGATTTTATCCATAGAAAGTGCAAAAAGAGAACAAATCCATTGAATAAAACTATGTAAGAATATATTCTATAAACAGTGAAATAAAATTCAACTCGTTTCCTGTCAATACAATATTTGTATGAAAAGATTTGCATTCAGGGTTGCAAGGTACCCTTGCCAAATGCTCATGCATTCCTAATCAGCTTTCTTTTCAAAACTATTGTACATTGTACCAAGTGTGTTCTTCTCTTTGATTAGCATTTGACGTAAGGTGTCTCTATTTAGTGACATCAGCATCTGCTCTCAGCCAGCTATGCAAATTGATTGGCCAGTTGCATCGCTTTTCCTACAATGCCACATTTATCTTAATTCTCAGAGGTGGAGACATGTAACATCCACAGCGATACCTTCACTATGTTCATTAGACACCATCATAGACCACTATGCATTTATTTTTTAGGTTTTGTTTCAGTTCTTCATTGAATGCTAAATATAGTGCAAGACCATCATCACTTAAGAAGCCTGCAGTGCACCAGATTTTATTAGAGCATTCTGTGAATGATATATAGCACCAGTGGTTTGCCTTATGAATTATATTTCCCCATTCATTTTCACTAGAAAAGGGATATAGAAGGCTTAATATGGGCACACATTTTGAACAGCTGACTAAACGGGGAAGAAACCATCTACAGAAGGAAAATGCCAATACTTACAATTTGCAATAAAAATTAAATATCTACATTTTTTTCAGAGGTTTACATTTCCACAATGCTTTAGTTTTCAGTCTAATTATGTGTAGGATATTGGCTTTTGCATTTCCCTGCTTCCATATTTAATCTTATTAATTACAAGACCCTGACTTTCTCCACCTCACTCCAAAGCAGAATATCAGTTTAGGTGGGAAGAGTCCTCCAGAGGTCATCTAGTCCAACCTCCTCCTCAATGCACAGCTAACTTCAAAGCTTGGTCTGGTTAAGGACAGTCAGTCCAAAATCTCCAATCCACATGTTCCATTGCTTAGCCAACTCACTATGAAAATGGCGTTTTTTACAACCAGTGAGAAATTTTTTTCTTTACACCCACCTTTCTGCTACTTGTGACTGCTGCCTTTTGTCCTTTTGTTGTGCAACTGTGAGAAGATCTGGTTTCCCCATAACCCCTTGTGAGTACCTGAGGTAGTAATTAGATGCCCTCTTAACCTTCTCTTCTCCAGGTGAGATAAGCAGCTCCCCCAGCGTGTCTGTGTATATCTCATGTTTCAGTTTCCCTACAGTATTAGTGGCCCTTGGTTGCACTGTTTTCAGCGGGTCAATCTCCCTTTGGAACTGTGAAGCCTGAAACTGAGCACAGTTTCTCAGAAGCTGCCTCACAAGTGTGGAGCAGAGAGGAATGACCCCTGCCTTGCTCCCCTCAGGACTGCACTCAGCCTCAGGCAGCCCCAGACGAGGCTGTCCCTGCTGCTGAAGGGTGCTCAGCTGAGCCAGGTGTGTCCCAGCTGTTCACTTGTGCTGTCACAGTCCCGCTGATGGCCCCTTCAACTCTAATAAACTGCTTTTGCTGCTGCCCCTCTCTTTCTGCAGACTCCAGGGTCTGGTCTGAAAAGGGAGTGGGTTCACTTGAACAGTCCTGGTTTGCAAAGTTAGGTGCACCAGGACACAATTAAGCAAAACAAAAATTTGGCTAAATAAGAACGGCAAGAGAAACAGCTGAGCAGTTATGTAAGAGTCTCCCAAGGGAAGAAGTGGCAGAGTTATGGCTCACTGCATTCCCAATCCAGAGAGGACAAGGCTGTTTTAAGAATTGGTTCTGTGGCAGTTTTGTATCACATGTGTAATATTTTCTAATGGGAGCAATTTTGCAACAGCTTGTATTTGCTATATTCACCACTTCTAGCTTTTCAGGACTACAACATGGATACAAAAAATTTAATCAACTTATATTAAAAAAGTTACAAACAAAAACTAAATAGAAAAAACTGGGTAGTAGGAGGATTTCTTCTTGACTGTGTCATTTTGCTGTTTGGCAAGGGAATGAATCTGGAAGTAATAGCGCTGGCATCTGCATAACTGTTCAGGCCTTCTTAAAATGTTTCTGCCATCTAATCAGATGTTAATGGAATGGAAAGAACTCCTTTGTGGAATGAAATAGGAGTCATAGCAAACAGTCAGCTGGGGAAGATTTTCTGTCTGTCTGTCTGACCTTGTGGATAGCTGTCAGTCTCCATCTCTCCTCTATGTAGATCAGTCAAAATTCACTTGTCTCTGAGTACTGCGTTTCCAAGTGATTTGAAACATCTTTATAGTACAACTACAGGAGGTTTTCAGTGACATACACAGTCTTTGTTTCTCACTCTTGATCTAAGCTATTGAGCTTTAAATACCATACATAAATGGATCAGCCCTTTTTCTTCCAAGCATTATAAATGCTCTCTCTGCCTTTTGAGAATTGCATAAATCACCTGTTGAAAGCCTAGTAGGATTACATTTATATGCAGGAGGATACAAAGTGCAGACCAAATTTTAGAAGCTAAAGTATTGGTCAAAGATTCCAGAAATTCAACAGGAGCTACGCAAATAGAAATCTCTGCAACAAAGTGCCATCTCAGCTTGGAGTTGCTTATATTGGTGGTATAAAAGGACCATGAGGACAAGTCCTGAACACAGATCTCTAGTTACAGGAACTGGACAAACTCGGGTAGGGATTGTGAGGGGAAGAGAAACAAAGTGAATTTTGTTGGCTTTTTCACACCTGCCAAAGCCTAGTGTTACTGGTCTCTGATTTACTGTTTATATACAAAAACACCAGCCACCAGCCATATCTGATCTTTATAGGCTGTCAAACCAACAGAGTAGGATTAAGTAGAAGACTCAAAGGCAGCTTAATCTCATCATCGCTGATCTTAGAGAAACAACCTTATTAGTTAGCCACAACTTACTCTTCTGCACCTCTGTCCCATAGTGAGCTAGACACAAATTAAGACCCAGTTATGGTTTTAAGAGCCTCTTATAAATCCTTCTGAAACTGTTGAGGAAAAGCTTCCAGTGACTCCTCTGGCTTCAATTCAGGGAGTAATTCAAGAAGAAAAAGTCCACAGAATTAGTTGCTACATGCTTGTCTAGAAAGATGTTAACTTAAAGTAGCTGAAACAAAACAGAAACAAATGAAGCACCTGTAACTTTGCTGTTTCTTCACTAGGTTGTTCAAAGAGTGTCCTTCTGTGGATTACAATCTCCCCAAGATTACAGTACAAATCTTCATTTATTTTGAACAGTGTGATTCTGCAGTAGCAACACTGTGGGATTTTATCAGTTCAAGACCAAAATTCAAACCTTGTTACATTCTTCGTATTTTATACCTTTAAACCACTCATGTTTTGAAAGAGAAAGCTTTTCCAGGAAGATAAAACCTTGGGCCTCTTACTACCACTTTAGACCAGTTTACTGACGTGATTTAGTCACACTAGCAAAGACTGCCTTGAAAAGCCTGCATTTTTGCAACACAACAAATCCAGAGGGCTAGACTGGATTATATCAACACGAGATTTCTACTGTCCAAATGCCACTCACATATTTTGGTGGTTTACATCAATATGTCTGAACAAATCTAGTTACCATTTTTTTGTTTCCCCAATGAGTTAAGGTCATAAACCATATGCAGAAAGAATATTACCAGGATTGGTTCTGATTGATATCTTTCACTCCCTGAAACACTGCCTATAAATTCTAGCAAAAGGGTGTAGCTGAAGAATAATGGCAATTGCAGAAATTGCAGAAGAGTGCACACAAATGATCCATACAAGAAAACACACACGAGTGAATCCAAGTCTAAGAAACAGGCAATAAAGACAGTTTGCACGTTTCACCACAGGTTGCTTAATGGGACTTCCCTAATTATGTTTATTAGGAATAGTTACCAAGAAGGATTCTATTCTTTTAAATGCTACCATTCAAAAGCTGTCAACCATGAAATCACATACTTCTTGCATGTATTTGCAGTTTTCACAGAGGGTGTAGGACATTACTTCCAGGACCTGCCAGAGTATCACTGTTGCAGGTTTGAACTAAAGACGAGGCACAAATCAGAAGGCCTAAAGGAGTGTGTGCATACTGTGTAACTTGCAAAGTACTGAGTAAAAAACATCACTTTCCAGTTAACTTCCACTTACAAGTACAGCATTTAAATATGTCAGGAACAGAAGATACCTTTGTAAAATTCAAAACAAACTAGAACCAGCAGCAGCAGTGGTTTTGAAGCTAATCAGGCATTCAGGGAACTTGAACAAAATGAAAAATATCCCAGTTCCTTGAAATTTCTCATACACCCATTGCTTGAAAATTGCCAAAGCATCGTGAATTCTACTAGCAGAGGTTTTTTTCTCTTTCAACAAAATAGCAAGACATGTAGCATTCTATTTTTAAACTGTTTTACAGTCTTTTCCTAGTCAGGCAAGAGTTCTTTTCCTGGGTAAAGGCAAAAGAGAAAAACTACAAAGGTATTAATCTTATTTACTCCCATACATATTGACAAAATTGCTAAAGCAGGGTGCATTTTGTAGCATTATAAAATCCTCAAGAGAATTAAATTCCTCCCACACCTTGTCTCCAAAATATTTTTTCAGGAAAAGGTATGAATTATTTACAGAAGAAATTGCCCATAAAATGTCATCAAACTGCATCTGTTATAGGAGATCAACATTTCTCCACCATTCCAATTTTTTACATTAGACTTTTAGCTGAAATTCAGATTTCCAGCTAAAAGACTATTATATTGTATAGTAAGAGAAACGTTTAAAGTTCCTTAATTATAGTGTTGTCAGTGGGGAGCATTGTTGCAAACACGTAAGAGAATTAAAAGAACAAAATTCACCCCTGGAGAAATTCAATGGAGACAGCTGGATTGCCTCAAGGAAAGCCTGAGCCACAGGTACTTTCCTTAGAACACTGAAAAGTATTTATGAAACACTCTTCTGTATTTAGTGACCAATAATCTACATTATTGTCGTAAACTCACATAACACTCAAAGAGATGCCTCTGAAAAAGAAGTGACAAATTCAGGAAGTTCAAGCGTTACAGAATAGCCATAAATCAAGAACTGAAACATGGACAGCCCCACAACACGTACATCCATCTCAAGTGTAAACTGTACCTGTTGCTCAGGACAATTCCTGGAACACGTGCCCATGCTGAGCACATCTAGGAGCCCATGCAGAAGCAAATTTCACCACTGACAAAGCAGCTGAAAACAAAAAGCAGCTAAAGCTCAGGTACTGTTACCATACTATGTTTTTTTTACTGCAAATCCTGATTTTGAGGGTGCTAGGCCCTTGCTTCCAGAAGTGGGAGGTAATTCCAGCTGGCAAGAGAATGTTTTGATGTAACAGCATTGGTTTTCTATCCCAGTTTCAATTTCCTATGTAGGATACCCTGATGCTTAAGCTCCCTGAATCAATGGACATTTCAGAACTGCATCATTTCTTTCTTCCTTTCCTACCTAACTATAATAAATTGTTCCTGATTCTGCATAGGTGCTGTGAAAAACAGTCATTGTCCTTTATGTAAAGCACAGGAAATCCCATGATAAAGCTAGAAACAGTATGATAAACAGTGCTAGAACACATAAATTTAATTACAAAGATCAAAAGCAATGAACAGCAACACTGCCCTTCCTCTCACCTTTGAGCCACCCACACAAGTGTCCACCACATTTCTAATCTCTAGTCACAAGCAGTCCTAAGTCTGAGAAGAACTAGTTCAAGCAGTTTTAAAATTTAAAATTTCCACTGATAAATTTAATTCTGCTGAAGGTTACTGTTGCACACATACCCCTCTGCCGGCTTCGCACAGTCCAGAACATTGTATTTACCATTCTGAATTGTCAGCAACATTCAAGTGCCAGATTGCACTGTAGAGACAATCACACACGTAGCTATTTTATTCTACTGACTGTGAAGACAGTAATCTCTGAGAGAGAAGTAGCTTCTTTACCCAGACAGCTAAATTTACTACTACTTGTCTCATAATGCCTCAAGTAGCGCAGAAGCAAATAAGCTGTGACTGGGATATTTAGGAGTAAATAACACCTCTATAAAGACTCAAAGCATTTTCTGACTCAAGCACACATCCATCCAAAAGTTTCCTTTTTTTTTTTTTTTTTTCCAGACCTACAGATATATTCTCATTGAGAAGTGAAACCAAATCAGAGAAACAACAGGAACTGGTGTGGAAACAGCAAGCTTCTTAGAATATTGTTCTGTAATTTAGCTACATGAGCTACACATGTTACTCAGAAATTCATTTTAAAACAGCCTGGGAAGTGAGACTGACGCTGGAAGCAGAGGGGAAAAGAGATATTTGGATTCTTGGGTGTGTCGTTTCCCTCACCAGGTAGTTTTTGATGGTGAGATGAGTCAATGCATATTAAATAATTCATAGCTTCACTGTCCTGGTTTCAGCTGGAATAGAGTTAATTTTCTCCCTAGTGGCTGGTACAGCAATTTGGACTTGCTAAGAGAACGCTGATGACGCACTGATGTTGTGGGTGTTGCTCACTCCAAACTGAGGACATTTCAGGGCCTCATGCTGTGCCAGTGAGCAGGTACACCAGAAACTGAGGGGGAGCAGGGCCAGGACAGATGCCCCAAACTGACCAAAGGGATATTCCATACCCTAAAAGGTCATTCCCAGTATATAAACTGGGGGAGTTTACTGGGAGCTGCCAATTACTCCTCAGGGCTGGGCTGGGCCTCAGCCAGCACATGGGAGCCACTGTATTGTGCACCACTTGTTTTGCTAGGGTTTTATTTCTTTCCCTTTCTTTTATCTCTCTTTAAATTCCAATGATTATTATATTTTATTTCAGTTATTAAAAAGTCCTTAGCCCATGGGTTTTACCTTTTCTCTGATTCTCTTCCCCTCTTATATACTGGGGGTACATAAGCAAGCACCTACATAGTACTTAGCTTCTGCCTGAGGTTAAACCATGACAATCACAACATGCATATGTGTAATACTGTATACCGGCTTTCAGGAACTATTGCATTACCTATAAAATTACTTCTATTCTTATTCACAAAGTATATGCTTGTCTTTGATGATATCCTGAAAGGGGCTCATTAAATTACTAATGTAACTATTAAAGCTATTAAATTACCAATTTTGAGGGATCAATTCAAAGCACATGGAGATAAGCATAAATCCAAAGTAAACCAAGCGTCTTTTCACTTCACTGACCCTCCCATGAGGCTCTGAATGCTAAAATGTCTTTCTCCTGACAAAATTAACCCTTTCATTGCATAATCCTCCCTGGCCAAAACAGCGGAAGTAGTTACTCCTAGGGCTCACATAGTACATAATGATCAGGGAAGGAGGGATGCTTGGTTTGTGTTTACTTTTAGAGCCCAGGGGGGAGATTGCTCCCTAAGCTTCCTGACAAGATGCTTATTTTTATTCACATTGTCACTATGTTTTCCCATGAACAAATATTTATACTTCAGAGGAAACGTTTCAGTAACATGTTTCAGACAGGATAAGCAATGTGCTCACTTCCTTTTATTATGAGAAAGCAATTTTGCTTACAGGAGGAAGTAAATAAATCTATTCCCCAGAGATGCCTGGGAAGGGGTAATTCTTGCAGGGAACCCGTCTTGAAAATACTGGCAACATGACATCAGGTCAGTGTTAGCTGACCTGTGGAGGTTTCATTTGCAATTGCAAGAAATGAACACATCAGAGATTTATTGTTTTCTTTGTTCAGAGAATCAGACCATTCCTGTGCAATCCTGTTTTAATTAAAACATTCTCCCTTCTGACAAATGTTAGTAGCATCTTATGCTCCTATCTGCATTATTATAATGTATATTTAATACATATGGCAAGATATAAATCCATCTTTTGTTAACACTTGTGAACATACAACAGACTGAGAAGGCCAATGGGTAAAAATGACCTAATTTCATTGATTACTCTAAATTGTGAGCAGAGTGTTTGACTCTATGATCTCCTGAGGCTACTTACAACCTGAATTTTCCCATATCCTAAATTAGGGACATGTATTTGGTTTTACTAACTTACACACTTACTGCAGGAACTGTGAAGATCTGGCTGTGATACTTGACAAAAGCAATAGAAATAGACAGCTGTATCTCAGGCTGGCAAAAGCCCCACTTTTCCCTAGGCTGCACAGAGCAGGAACTCAGAAAGCTGCCAGGATGCATGGAAAACTACCTACACATTTGTGGTACAAACTCTTTCTTCATACCAGGATCTCACTCATTTCCTGCACCTGCAGTTAGTCTGTGTAAGTGTTCACTCTTGAAAATCAGACTTAGCAGCTTCCGTTTCTTTGATGCTTGGAAGAAAGCTTGACATTGGGTCAAAAGCTACTCTGTGCAGAAACTGCTCATTACCAACCCTGCAACACCAAGCCTTTATACGTTTGTTTTTATCTGCTGGAATATCAGAACAAAGCTGACTAATCCTGTAAATGAAAGCATTATTTGTAGGACTTTTCAGTTAAGACTTTTGGTACAAAGTTTTTGAAGACACAGATGTTATAACTAAAATACTTCACCAAAAGCTGCTGGTCAGAAGAGCAGTGGTGACAGGCAACACTAAGTAAAATGAGTCAGGTTTTCTTTTATTTCTCCCTGTCAGTACTTACCTCACATGAGAAAATGTTCACATCCATTTTTAGCAGCTTGATCAAAAGCAGAATTTCATTAAAAATACTTCATATCTTCCTCTTACTGTGGCAGGCCTAAGGAGGAATGAAGGAAAAAAAATAAACATTACTATTTTCAACCTAAAATTACAACACATTCAACAGCAACAGCATCTTTTATGATCCATTTTATATTGTAAAACAGGCCTGACTGGTCAACAAAACAGTCTTTTGAAGTTTCAAACAGGTAAGCTGGGTATCTTTACTAAAACGCTCTGCTCCAATGCACTGAAGAAATCATGGGTAGCTTGATGAGCATACTGGAGATTGACACAACTCTGTCAAATAAAGCTTGTTCATGAATAATTTCTCTATGGATTTAGATTTAACAAACCCCAAACCTTAGGTGACACCTTAGGTGTCAGACCTAACATTGCTGTATCCCAGTTAACCAGCTCCTCTCTCTTAGGCAACAGACCCTGAGAGGGCTTTTTTGGCTACCTTCAAGAAGGTGACAAGACTCTAAAATATGAGCTGACAGCCTGATGACACATGAACTGGAAATTCTGTGTTGCTTCTCCCTTTGGTAACAAATGAAATTAATGATAAATGTCCTTTGTTGCGTTTGGTAAATGCCTGCTTTATTGTGGCTTGGTTCCCATCCAGGAGCAAGGTGGAGGTTTTCCAAGAACCAAAGGTGGGAACAACATTGATTTCACATCGGCTGCTAAAGCTCAGTGGCACAGGTAGCATGCTAGCATTCATGGTAGCTTGAATAGCAGCAGTGAAATGCAGAATCTTCAAATAAACAGAGTAGTGGCCCACTGGGCATTTCTCCGTTCTTATCAGGATCATTTCAGAGTTGAATTTAGAACTAAAGTTAATTTTTCAAAGAAATTACAACCCTCTGCAAATATCCAGCACAACACAACAGAGAGAACAAACAGAAAATGAAGTAACACTTTATTTCACCTTTGTGGAATAGACAAGCCACAAGAATTGACACTAGAGCTAGAGGCATGATGTTTATGTCCTCCAGGAGTCCTGCTAGTTATCAATAAGGGCAAAGACATATCAGTCTTCCTGAACTGCCATGTTTCATGCAGCTACAACTGTGGAGAATCTTCTTACCATCTTTTCTACTGTGTTCACCCTTATGTCCTCCAAGGCAGGCCTGTACAGCTCCCTTTGTAAACCAAACTAATAACAGCCTTAACCCACAAATAAACAACCCCTCAAATTATTAATTAGTGAAATCAGCATACTCAGGGCTCTAAAACTGTTTAAATAGATTCTTTATGTGATACTGTACCATTCATAACTGTTTACTTGTTTCCTGAGTCTTGATGGCAGATTAGCAGTAACTTGCACCTTCTTTCACAACATCCGTTTTCAAAAAAACCAGACTAAAAAGAGGGCATCTGGTTTATCTGATCATAAACGCAGAGCTTTTTATGTTTTTACTTCGCTGAGATCTCATTAACTTCTAACAGCCTTTCTCTGCTTCCCCCTTATTAAAATCCACAGATGTGACCTCCAAGGATATATCAAGATCCTTCTTACTCTCAGACATGTAAAGCCGTTCCACAAGCTCATTCATGATTATTTTTCATCAATCATTTACATTATTGTCCTATTAAAGTCCATATTAAGACTCTCCTTCTTGCTGAGACATTTTTTTAATTGTTATGCTGTAAAGTCAGACCAGTTGTTTGAAGAATGTAAGCAGATAGAAATGTAGCTAAACCTGATTTTCATCATTACTAAAGCATAAGCCTAAAAGTTCCACTTCACAGATAAAAGTTTACGGCCTTCATCCCCCTGCTCTCAGTCTTCCACTTTCTGGTTTTGAAGATAGCTGACTTCTTAATTAGCATTGTTCTATACTATTACAACTCCAAAAATCAAACATCTTTCATACCATGGTAATGGAAGCAGATCTCCCTCTGTGATGATGATCTGCACTCAGATGAACAGAGCAGCTAAACCTTACAGGCACCTTCCTTGCCAGAGTCTCAAGGAACTCACAGCTGAGAAGAGAGCTGGCTTGCTGTGACTGTCACCCTGTGTGTCTGCAGAAAAAGTATCAGTTCTGGTCGTGGCAATGCACTTCCTTCTCCCTCCCATCTGCTCCACACCCAGGCAGGCATTACCTGAACTAATGCTTACCCACAACAACAAGCACACCGTGATACTGTGTGCAGGACATGCAGCAAGGTCACCGTGGGCTGAGGCAAACTAAAACCTGCTAGAACACAGAGTAATTCAGTGAGGGATGTACTTGCATGCTGTAATTCTCCAAAGGGGAGAACTTATTTTAAATAGGCAGGAAGGTGAGGAACAGGAACACCTGCTGCAGGCTGGCATGTGAAACACCTGCAGTGCAAACCAGGCTCAGAAGGAACACAGAGGAGGCCAGGTGGAACAGTGGGCTCCCTGGATGACTCCTTGTGGCCAACAGTCATGTCTAATCTGGTCTAGAAGCTTCTTCTGTGATGGACAAAACACTCCTCTTACACACTGACACTACAGAAAACTCAGCCCAATTTTTCCCTCAAATCCACCTCAGCTTCACCTTTGCGTTGTTCAGAAGCCTTAGCTGATCCATCCCCACTCCTGTTTTGTTTGGTTTGTTGGGGGTTTTTATTATTATTATTACCAAACCAACTATATTGCAGAATTTTATCCTCTCAAGTTTTTTATGAGTTTCCTTTAACTAGCCCATCATCTCTGTGCACTGGTTTCAGTTTCTGTAACACCACATATTCACAGTACATCTGCCCCAAATCTCTTCAACAAACTTGAAGGGGTTACATGGAAGAAAACTGCTTTCAAGCCTTATGTTTCTGACTTGCTTAATGTGGTCTCACCTCAAACTCTGGCTTTTAAGAGTTCAAATACTGGGAAAAGTTTAGGTAAAAGAAAGAGCAGAACCTTAGTTCACTGTTGTAATCTTTACTATGACACACCTCACTTGCTTTACATTACATGGGTGAACAGACAGTAGAAATGTTATTTCCCATTGATACCTAAACCAACATTTCCTCTCAACATATTTTCAGACCTTTAAAGTTGTTGGATCTATAGCAAATGCAAGTGTTTTGCCCTTCCTATTTCAGTTTAGGCAAGTATGTTTTTTCTGGGGTCTCTCAGAGAAAAAGGAACTTCTTCCTGTACTGATTACACAGAAAACAGCATGATGATGTGTGATATAAATATTTCCATTTAACTAAGTACAAATGACAACATTTGGTGTGAAGTTGACAATCAGGTTCTAAAAGAAGATGGCATATTACGATTGCCCCTAACCCTATCTTAGGAGCACCCCGAACAGCTCAGTTAAACAGCTGCTAAACAAAAGTGCAAGTAACTCTAAAGCTCTGCTTTCCTATGCTTCCCAAGTAAAGGGAAAAAGGAATGGGAAAAGTTTTCCCCTTTTCTCATTCCTTTTTACCAAGACCTGAAAAAGAGTAGGGCTAGGTATGGCCTACTGCTTCTCTCTAGAGTTTCTCAACAACTGTAAAGAAGAGAAAGAGCTCTTTGACATCATTCTCCTGCTAGGTCTTTTTGGAAGGCACGTCCTTCTTTATAACCAGCTCGTCTTGTATCCAGCTCTCTACATGCATTTGCACTCTGTACCAATTACAAATTTCATTCTTGTAATGCAGAGAACCATTAATAATTTAAGATTAAAAAGGAACCTAAGGGCAGGAATATTCCATTTTTGCTCACGAGATAGATGGTATGCTGCTAATATGTCAACTCGAGTTATCTTTGTGCATGCTACGTTAATTCAGCAAATTGCTTTTCAAACAAAGTGCATGCAGAAAGTGCCTGGAGATTCTACATGAGAAGAAAGTTTCATTCCTATGGCAAATGTGCCAAACCAATACCCACAAAGCGAAATACGAACAGATTTTAGTTTTGCCCATTTAGTTTTCACAAACAGGGTGAATTTTGTAGAGCCATCCGCAAGAGCGAGTAAAAGTCACGCTAGGTGTAGTGATAAATACCCCAGCGCCCTGCCTGCACCGTGAGAAGCCAGAGAAACAATGAATACGTCTAACGGTATGGAACGGCTCAGGAGCGATGCAGCAGGACCGCCTGACACCCGAGCGAGCTGTCAGCATTTCTGACCTTACCGCGGAAGGGAACGGGACATCAGGGCGAGGCGGGCAGGTGCGGAGACCTTCCTGCGGTGCAGGAGCCGGGGACTCCCGTCAGGAGCTGCCCCGGAGCGGGGAGCGCCCCCGGCCCGCCGGTCCCAGCCCCGCGGTGCCCCAGCCGCCCGCCGCTCCTTCCTCCGCCGCAGCTCCGGCGCAGCTTCCCAGGGCGTCCGGCCCCGCTGGGTCACCCACAGCGACCGGCGGTGGCGTCTGCCCGTCCCGCGCCCGCCCTGCCTCACTCCCTCACTCCCTCACTCCCTCCCGCCCTGCGGCCGCAGCGGCTCACCTGAGCGCGGAGCGGGACCCGCTGGGGACAGGACAGAAGTGACGCTCAGCGGAGTAGGGAGGGCGGTGCGGTGTCTCGGGTGCAGTGCAGTCCCGCCCTGCTGTGCTGTACCGTGCCGTGCCGTTCTGTGCTGTGTTGTGTTGTTCTGTTCTGTGCCGTTCTGTGCCGTGCCCGGAGCGGAGCGGGCGCGCGCGTCCCAGCCAACCAGCGCCGTCACGTGAGCGCGCCCCGGCACGCGGTGCTGTTGC
>VXBU01000692.1:252806-263283 GCA_013400315.1 Bombycilla garrulus | reverse complement strand
GTGCAGTCCCGCCCTGCTGTGCTGTACCGTGCCGTGCCGTTCTGTGCTGTGTTGTGTTGTTCTGTTCTGTGCCGTTCTGTGCCGTGCCCGGAGCGGAGCGGGCGCGCGCGTCCCAGCCAACCAGCGCCGTCACGTGAGCGCGCCCCGGCACGCGGTGCTGTTGCCGCGGCCGTTACAGCCGCGCGCGCGCTCGGCGGCGGGAAGCGCGCGCGGGGGGCGGTGCGTGCGCTGCTCTGCTCTGCTCTGAGGGGCCGGGGGTCGCCGCGACCCTCACGGGGCTCTGGGGCTGGCGGCGNGTGCAGTCCCGCCCTGCTGTGCTGTACCGTGCCGTGCCGTTCTGTGCTGTGTTGTGTTGTTCTGTTCTGTGCCGTTCTGTGCCGTGCCCGGAGCGGAGCGGGCGCGCGCGTCCCAGCCAACCAGCGCCGTCACGTGAGCGCGCCCCGGCACGCGGTGCTGTTGCCGCGGCCGTTACAGCCGCGCGCGCGCTCGGCGGCGGGAAGCGCGCGCGGGGGGCGGTGCGTGCGCTGCTCTGCTCTGCTCTGAGGGGCCGGGGGTCGCCGCGACCCTCACGGGGCTCTGGGGCTGGCGGCGGCGCGCTCGCCCTTCCTGCCCTCGGGAGCGATTGTTTCCAGGAATTGAGGGGCTGCGGAGGCAGGAAATCCTGCGGGGCCCCGCGCGGGGAGCGGCCGCAATGGCATCACCTCCGCGCGCGGGAGGGTGGGGTCCCCAGCCGCCTCCTCCCTGCTTCGTGTGAGCATCCGCACGATGAAATGTGGAATTTGACAGTGGGATCAAGGTGTGTGTGCCTCCCTGAACTCTGAATTCTCCTGTATTTAACATTGCTGACGAGTCTGACGAGTAAATCCCACCGTACTGCTCGCCTCAGTTTCCCCACACAGAACTGTCATGCTAAATTGTAGCTAAAAAACAACGTTAAGACTGTTTTCCGCCCAGGATGCCTGAGGACGTTTTACGTTGTCCTCAGGGTGTCTGACCTCTCTATCAATAAAAACGCTAACAGGAGTCTTTAAAGAGAACAATAGCGGGACACTGTAAGTAATCCAGCAACATAAGACATTTAAAACGGTTCTAGAATGTATTGCTGAAATGCTTAGGTAAATTTGAGAAACTGACCAGTAGCCTGGTTAAAGGAATCTTCTGCTTACTCAAGGTCTTGAGCTCAATTTTCCACGCTGGGTCATCCTGTGCTGTTGGGGAGGATTTGGGAGGACTGTGGGGGCCAGGTACTCAGGCCTTGTGCCTCACGACGGTGATGTTTAGTGCTGGTCGCGGGGAGTTTCTGACAGCACAGCCTTTCTGAAAGGCAAAGGGCTAAGATACGGGGCCTAAGGACAGCAGGAGCTGGCAGTATTGCAGCTAGAGAGGCAGGCTGGGCTTGCAGCCAAACTGCTCTCTTATCTGAATGGCAGAGATCAGGCATTCTGTGCAGAGCTAATGAACCTAGCCCCCATATCACAAAAACTGTAAGAGAAGCAGAGTTCATTGAATCTTCTTCCTTGATGATTTTTATTTCATGTGCTTCCCTGTGGAGTCATGAAGGCTTGAAATGTACCTGCTGTATACTGTATCAATAGTGCAATATACATGCCTGCTGTATCAGGATGCTGAACTGTACAGCAGGAGAAATTAGTCTGTGTGGAGCTCTGTGATGCCATGGACAGACTGTCTTCAGCACATAAATTGACTTTAGACTACCATCAAACACTAGCACACCCTGTGCTTTACATTTGTAAAGAGATGTGGGAGAAGGAACACAGGATTCTGGGAGCTGAGCCTTTAAAATAAATGACACTGGTATTGTGAACCCCTCATTAAGTGGACAGAAACTGTTAGCAACTTGGCTAAAATGTAAAATATAGAATAAATGACTGAAAGATAATGACGTTTATTGCATATGTGGTACCAAGGACAAAGAAAGATTGTTAGGCCATAGTTATTTCCCAGAATTGGAAGGACTGGTTTATTTGGGGAGGATTTATACAGAGTCCTGGTAACTCACATTTAGAGCCTCAAGGAGGAAACACTGTGCTTCCACAGTATTTGCATGCAGAATTTTATAGCTGTGCAATTTCACTCTGTACAAACAAGCTAAATTCCTGTAATTTGTGCTAGAAACACACTATCATTTGCAAGGCAAGTGGAGCAGACAGCTGAGCTCGTAAGGGTTATCATCTGCATCTGTTCAGAGGACCGCCTCCAACCTTGTATTGGCTAATATTTTTAGGTCTGCTAACTAAACCCACATGAGATAAAAGTCCACCCACTCAACAGGTTATATGGTTTTCTTTAAATCAGCTGCATTTTTTGAACTCTGAATGGCTTGATTCTATTTCATGTATTTCCTTTAGCACTTGAAAATGAATTTGGGCTGTTTGAAAGGTTCTTCACTGACAGTTTTAGAAATTGAACTCCTGTGTTTAATCCCAGACCGAGTCCAAAATAAGGAAGCTTCTCAGCTGTATCAGAGAGGAAATTTTGCCAGTCTGAGGATAGTCTTATTTACTTGCTTTCTTATGCCAGCAAAGGCAGGATTTCCTGGTTTTTTTTCACTGATCTATAGTTACTGGGTGTAGGATATTTCCATTACATTAAAATTATGCCTTGGATACAAAGATTGTATGTTTAATTCAGGAAAGTAAAAGCAAATATTTAGTGAATCATCTGCCCTTTAAAGTATGATATTCCATTTCAGCCTTAAATTAATTAGGCAGTAGTATGGCGAATGATCTTCACAGAACACTTCCTCTCTTTCCACCAACTTTCATTTATAGTCCTTATTGATTTTTGGAAAATTAATTTATGCTTTTAATATTATGCTTATTTTTGTGCAAAATTACAGGTGTTGAATCTATAAGCAGAGATGGAGTGCCATTATCCTTCAAAGTTCACATGGAACAGATGAAGAGAAGCTATGTAAGTTCTAGGCTTCCAGAAATGGATGACAAAACAATTTATGAAATTTGCTGTTAAGAATAATTGTTGGCTGACAGTTGTATAGCTCTTCTGACAATATCTCTTGAACCCAGGCATAAGACAGACTGATAGCAGTCATGATGTCAAGACTGTGATTTTTCCTCATTCACAGAAGATAATGAGATGACAAAAATGTTTATGATTGTGAGTTTTTTCATTGCTACACCGTTATCAAGTGGCAGTTACGTTAGTCTGACTGTAGCAGCTCCAGGTGACTCATGGCTTTCATTATATATCTGAGAGGTAATTTTTTTTTTTCTGCAGAAAAATGAAGCAAAATCTGTTTTGTGATAGTAAATTCATTTGTACTCTTAAGCACTCCCTACATGTTATAGGATGGAGGTGGATTGTGGGCCTTCTGAAATTCCTCTCAGCTGTTTTCATCTAGTGCCTTGAAGTGATAGGAATCCCTGACAGTGACTGGAGCACAGACCTTTGTGCTATACTGGAGCAGGGAGTGCTCATGTGCTCAGTTTTGACGAGTGACCTGTGGTGACACAGGAAGTCATATGGGACACGGGGATGAGCAAGTCCCAGGCTTTCCAGACAGGCTTGGAAGCCAGTGGCTCATTATGCTACAATTCATGGAGATGTTTTTACTGTTTAATCCTCTATTGTCTCAGGGTTGTGACTGTGGTTACTGTAGCCCTTTACTGCTTCATAGGCCTGGAACAGGCTTCAGACAGTGGCATTCTCTTGCTGAGTGTTTTCCGGCTCTGCCCACAGTCTCGAGCAGGCTGTGGCCAGCTCTGGCTTCCATTCCTATTCCCTGTCGTTGGTGTTAGGGAAGGTGGAGCTCCTGTTCTCCACATCTTTGTGTGACAAAGAGTGTACTGGCTTTGAAGTCTGCTTCTTTGTCCTAAGGGACATCAGAATCACTGTCAGGAGCCTTTCTGAGGGCTTTCAGAGTCTTTCTTAGAAGCCCTTAATACAGCTTTAGAACAAGTCAGAGTAGTGAGAGGTTTTAGTTCTTCCCTGTGAGGATTTGCCAAGTCCAAACCTAAAACATTATACATAGTTCAGTGAGAGTTGTAAACAGAACAAGAGTCAGCTAAAACGTCAGGAGATACACTATAACCTCCTGGTGAAGGTTTACCTCAGCCTTATAGAGTGCTATAAAATTATCTTATGTGAACACTGAAGTAATCACCACCGTGAATCACACTGTGTTCATTGTAGACAAACCTGCCTAAGGCTGGCAAAAGTTTGTCTGGGTAAAGATGTTGACCTGGAAACTGCGAGAGAGGAAGGGCAGATTGTTGTAAAACTGAAATATTTTATCCTGAGGAGAAATAGGTTGTGGAAATGTCAAATCTGTATTATACAAAAGTAATGCAGAGGGAATCCATTCCTGATTTTGTAAAACCTACCTGAATCTCCCATTTCTTTGGGCTCATAAATATCAGGAGACAACTAACAGCAGAGTTCCTGAGTTCTAGTGGTTCTAACAAATAAACATTTGTTAACTCTGGTTTGATGGACAGTTCCTGTTTATGCAGCATTGCTCAAAATCATGTCTTAATACAGTTTGTTCTTTTTAAATAAAAAAGCCTTATAACCGGCTTGGACAAGCCTTTGAAGAAAACACTCCAAAGAGCACTGGAAAGAACAACAATGCCATGGAAGGAGGATAAAGATAAGCCTTTCCACTTATTTATTTTCACAGTTTTATTAAATGTAGTGAATATTTTTAGCCACATTGAACTAGTCTTTTGTAAAGCCCAAAATTCATCAAGGAAAGCTTGTATGACTTCATAATTACACAAAATTGATTCAGGAAAAAGAGATCCTTAACTAATGTAGAGTGTTAAACTGTCTGAAGCTCATCCATCCTTATGTTCAGATGTAGAACTGAGACAGAACAAGAACAGACCAAAATATTCTTTTCCTATCCTATCATTTTTTCTACACTTGTGACTACAGAGCTCATGGATGAATTTGCTGTGGGGAAGGAGAAGTGGCTAAGTCCCTCCATTTGTGTGTGCCCCTGCAACATAAGGGTTTGTGGCTATATAGTCTCTCTGTCTAGCCTGAACTGCAGAATTTAATCCCCACTTGAAACACAGACGGATTGCAACACTGCGTAGTGTGTGTGGTTGTTTGCTCTGCCAATACAGAGGATTTGCACCAATGTAGCTGCTTTCCTGACAAATCCTCTGTACAACGAGCCAAGACCTGTGATACCATGTAGGCTTAGTTCTCTTTCACCATAACTTTTAACCATGCAGCAAATATGAAGTGCTACCAAACTAGAACAGCACAGTTTTACCCTGCTTGGAAAGCATTTGTGATCAGCTGTAACTCAAGGAGAGCAGACCCATTGTGAATTAAACGCTGTTTAGCTGAAAACGTGCATTGGATTTAATCCAATGACTTGTTTGCTGACACAAATTCTTCTGGTGACCCAGAGTTTCCAAGAAAAAGATATGATTTTATCTCCCTTCCTAGATTTAGCACTATTCAAATGTCAAATTGTTTTGTGTGTTTCCACTCCTGATCTCAGAATCTGGACCAGTGTGGAAGATAGAATGAGCACACCACCACCAAATCCTTATCATCTAGGCCCAAAGTCCTCTTGTGCAGTGTGTGTAGGAGTCTCTCACAAACACTACACTCAAAACGCATATATTTTTGTGGTGCTTTATGCATCAGTTCAAACGCTCGTTGCTGTAAAAAAATTCTGTGTTTCTCTCCTCACAAATACCACTTACGATACCAAGGGACTTTGGCTAAAACTAGCCAACTACTACAACTGCAAGAAAACCAGTGCCTTCTGATAGCTCAGGTTATGATATGCCTGCAAAAATGGATGCACACATATATCTGAAATGACAACATTGACAATTTTGATAGTTCTCAAGTTGGTCCAATATGTTACTGTAAGTATACTTCATTGTTGAGTGTTTGAACCTCATGTGAACATCTTTTTTCTAGACCTGGTCATAGGCTGCCATCCCTAAAAGGATATTTAACTGTAAGTAGTATTTTTTTCATGCTGTTTAATCTACTTACTCTGTTTTCATTGTGTTGTTTTGTCTCCAATTTATCAGCTAAAACAAAACGTAGGTGCTTATATAAAAGTTTTCAACAGAAGTTTTTTGCTGCTAAAAAGGTCCAAACTCAAACCTCAGGTTTATATGCTACCTTCTTCTGTGGGCTGTAAGCACCATGGTTCCTCAGAAGCCAAAATCAACACAGCACAAAACCATTTCTGAGACCACAGAGGACCTGAGTGTCGAGTAGAACTTCTTCTTTGCTCCATGTGCACTTGAAATCCTTATTTTGCTGTTAGCTTATGAGACCCTAAGAGAAGTTAAGAATTGTCACCTTGCAGTGTATCACTAGTGGAGACCAGAATTGTCTCCCTGTAAATAAGAGAGGCCTTCTACAATAGCAGTCTCAGTAAATAATCCTTGTGTCTGAATTCAGATTTTGACTTCTTTCTTGGATCTGATGGTCTGGATTTTAATTGTTTGTGGAACTGGAGAGTTAAAGAGGTTCAAGAAAGAGAATTATGATTTTTGTATTTTTGTATTATTTGTATTTGCATTTAAAGATTGTGGTATAATGCAGGAGGAAACTTTCTCTGTATTTTCCAACAGGGAGGCATTGAAAATATGCCAGATGCATTTAAATGCACCTATTAAAAAGTTTGGAAAATTTGGAAATTTCAGGAAAAAATAAAGAGAAACCTGATTATTGCTTTCAAATTTTCAGACTTACATTTTAATGGAAATAGTTAATTAAATGATGCCAAACTAGTATTTAATCTGCAGAGCTTCACTTGGACTTAAGATCTATGTGTCTGGATACATAACTAGCTCCTGTAGCTCAAGAAAAGAAAATTGTGAAGACAATTTTAGTACATATAGAAAATTTTGCCAATGTCTTGTGCTTTGTTACCAATTACTTACTCTTTTCAGACTGAGTGCATATGGCACTAAACTCAAGAAAATTTTCCATTGTCTCTAATGAGAGAAATCACTGTCAGCAATCCATTGCTGTTTCTAGATACTGGTTAGTCTTCTGCTAGAACTTTCAGAGAACACCAGAGTGTTTGAAGAATCATAGTTTGAAATATTTCAGGAAAATCCAGATATCTTGAAACCCAAGAGAGGAGCCTACCAGTTAGTATAGGCAACGTTGTTTCTTGTTACTCGAACTATTTGCTCTTAAGCAGGTGCTTTCACCAGTTATAAAGAGTTGATAGACATCTTTATAAGTACTTGATAGTTTGGTTAAGCCTTTACAGGATAATACGTCTTTGTCCATGACATATTTAGAACATATGTAAATCATTCAAAGAACTTTTAAGTATTGTATTGGAATTTCTATATAGTTCATAAACTATATATGTTTTCCATTTAGGAAATTCTATAAATTTAGTGATAAATGTCTAAGTATTTTTGCCCCTTCAATTATAGTCTATTATGAAGAATGTGAGTTTTGAAAACATCTTGACAGCTTCCATAAAGAGTTCTTGCTGTATTTTCATGTTTGGAAGATGAAGAATGCTGTCTGTGATGTGACTCACTCTTTGTACCCTGGCATTTGTCAGTGTTTAGGGTTAACCCAATCCACTGCCATAAAAACCATAAATGGATGCTTGTGACTCTCAACACAAATTTGCACCATTTTATGCAGCTGGGAGTGTACACAGAGCCACTAACCAAGCCACAGAATTTACAGGGAAAAAGAAAGAATTAAATCTGTCCAGAAATGCTGAAACAGAAAAATAATAATAGAATCACAGAATAGTTTGTGTTAGAAGGGACCTTTAAAGTTGCAACTCACCTGCAGTAAGCAGGAACATCTTCAAATAGATTAGGATGCTCAGAGCTCTGTCCAGCCTGACTATGAAAGTTTCCAGGGATGAGGCATCCATCACCTGTGGCAGTGTTTGACCAACCTCATTGTAAAATCATCTAAATCTGCCCTCTTTTAGTTTAAAACCATTACCCCTTGTCTTATCGTACAAACTCTAGTAAAATGTTTCTCCCTATTTTTCTTATAACTCTCCTTTAAATTTTCAAAAGCTACAATAGGGTCTCCCCAAAACCATTTCCTCTCCAGACCAAACAACAGCAGCTACCTCAGCTTTTCCTCATAGGAGAGGTGTTTCATCCTTCTGATTATTTTTGTGGCCCTCTTCTGGACCCACTTGAGCACATCCACATCTTTCCTGTGCTGAGAAACCAAAAAGAAGCATCCTATCAGTTTAGATGTCAGCAACTAGAGCTGCTATGAGAAATGGTTACAAATTATTTCAGTTACAGATCCCAGTTATCCCAATGTCCCTAAACAAAACTAAGTCACAAAGCCAAAGGGCTTTTGAGGCTGTCAATGAATCTTCATGCAGAGTCAGATTCTGAGCTTCAAGGACCAGGCATCTCTGACGCTACAATCACCAGCAGTGTCTCCAGGGCATCCCGATTCAGTTCTATGGGAAGGGATTTGAACTTGCAGTGATATGCACTTTCCCTACCTAGTACAGACAAGCAGTGCTTCTGCACAGTCTTGTTTTGAGACTCCTCAGCTCATCTCATCAGCAGGTCAGAGACTCTGTTACTGGTAGCAAATCAATTGCAAGGTCCTAGTCTGGCAAGTAAGGCAGAAATAGGAAATCAATGTCAATACTTCAGACTATAGAAATTTCCTTTCTTTCTAACCCTGAATTATTTTGGCTTTTAAAAGATAACGTGGTAATCTGTCCTGTCATCTGTTTATTACAGCCCTTGCACTGTTAAATATTGTGGCTCCCAATAACAGAAAATAAAGCGGAAAAACTTGAAAAAATCTGTAGTTAAAAGCGAGGTTATTTTTGAATTTGAGATTTGTTTTATGGAAAATTGATTATTTTATCTTTTCTTAGTCCAAAGTTAATTTGTGAAAAAAAAAACCAAAATAAATCCTTAGTGACATGATTGACTGTCTAAGTTACCTGGCAAGAGCATTTGTATTTTGGTATTAGTCTAGGCCATTAGAGAGGTAAACAGCAGTTTGTGATTGGTGACTGCAAAATTTGATTTACAGAGCACGTGCATTCATCTGAAAGTATTTCTGAGCTTTCAAGCACTCTGAATATTTTTTCATTGATATTTGATCCTGACAGGAATTAAAAGCAAATACCTGTTACCTGGATACTGAGAATAAAAGGGATTCCTATCTACTTTTTAGTGGCAGAACAAAGCAATGAAAGTGAAAAATCCTGTGGCACAAATTGGTGTAAATTCTGGAGTATGGGAATTTTTTGTCTAGAATGAGTCTCTCTGATAAACTCAATGTCTTCAGTAGTCTCTGTATCCAGCACCTGGAGAATAGAAGTTTAATTTTTGAAACTAGAAGGCTGCCAAGGGAGAAAGCCAGTGAGAATGCTGGTGTATGTGCCAGGGCACCTTGTCTAGTTTATGTCTCTTGGATTACAAATAGATCTGCAAGTAGCAGAGCTGAGGAAGATGCAGTTTCATGTTCACATCTTCTGTGGATCTAATAGTGTCTGCATCATGGCTAAGCTTTACTCAACAGTTGGCATAGGCTAAAATGGTGAGATATTTGGGTAGGACTAGGTATGTGCATATAAAGAAATTGTCATCCCATAAGAGTGATTGTTTATTAAGGAGTTCTTTTCTTACTAGCCTGGTTTTATGTGAAATATGCTGTGTCTTACTTCTCTGCTGCATAATGGATTTGGGCATCTGGGATAAAGCCTTATTTTTTTTTTTTTTCCTTCTGTCCCCTCTTAGAATGCAGCAGCCACAGCCTGCCAAGTAGTTTAGGTATTAATAAGGGTACTGCCATGGGCTCCAGTTGCCATTAGTTCAAATGCTGTCTTGGGCCAATGGAGTTATGTTGCTTTCAGTACTGGAACAGTGTAGCTTTCCTGGAAATGTGTGGTGCGGATTTCCTGCCCATGTTCTATGGGAAAAACTAACCTGTTCTTTAAGCTTTTTTTTTTTTTTTTTCAGCTGATGCACAACTGCAGGCATTGTCTGAGCCCTAACAGATTTAGTGGGACAGCTTCCTTAAAGAAAGATTTACCAATATGAATAAATGAAATACATTTGGTTTGTGAGAATTTATACCCAGAGTTTACAAACGAAGTGTGATAAAGTCACTGTGGGTTGAAGGTAAAATGAGATGTATCATAAACAAGGACTTTACTGTTTAGCAATGCCTGCATATATGGAATATTTCATTTCAGTTCATTTTAAGCCCTGCACTTTGCTGCCTCAGTGTTCATTTTTTTCCAACCTGTAAATTATAGGGTGAGTGTTTGAAGAAGATCATATGTCTCGGAGCATGCTGGTGAATGGAAGGTTAAACATTGTGACTGGCATTCAGGTGACTCTTGTGTAATCAATCCCAGTGATATGATACTCAGTCAAAAGAAGCGACAGTTATGGGGAGAAAAAAGGGAGGAGGAAAATGAAGAGGAGGCTCTTGAATATGTTTTCAAACATTGCATTAAAATAAAAAAAAAAAA